>PYXC01002107.1:500000-502500 GCA_015244755.2 Tenualosa ilisha
ACACACACACAGCATTTAGTTTCATTCCTCCTCTGCCTCGCATTTCAGAGAACAGACCATTCGTGATGCAGTTTACATTGATTCATATTGATTCAATTCTGCAGCCTACAAACCCACACCGCTCTAAAAGAGTATATGATACAAGGAGCGGTCTCTTGGGTTGTACAGTTCTTCTTCAAGTACCTTATACATGCAGCTATTTCGCAAGTGCAGATTCAGTATAGCCTGGATATACACAATGGGATGGTTGTGTGTATATCACCCCAAGGAAGCAATACAATATCACATACCACACATCAGTTATCCTACACTACACGCACAACACTTCTTAATATCCAAACTACACTACCCACAATTCAAAGTTGTATCCACACCACACCACACCACCACCACACCACATTGGTGTACCTGCTCACTCCTGCTGGGCAGTGTGTGCCCTTTGAGTCTCTCTTTGTAGCGCATGCTCATGAGCTGCTGCTGCTGAGTGCGTTTCCTCTGAAGGACAGAGTGGTTATAAAGGACTGTAATAACATGTATTACAACATCTATAACAACATGAAATATCCGATGGAATCACAAGGAATCTAGATAAAAAGGGTTGAGTGGTTTATGTGGGACTAGTTGACTTTCTAATGTTAGGGAGTCTTTGTAAGTCTTGGGTAAGTTCTTAGTGACTTTCTCCTGTGAGACCAAAGTCAGTAGTAGTCAGTTAGGTCTGACAGTTAGGTCAGTTGTTGTTAGAAGAACACTCAATCAGTCACCCAGTATTTACATGGTATCTGCTATAAGCATAGCTGACAGTGTCCCTGTACTCAGAATACATCAATCATAATCAAATCCGCATTAATATATACAGTCTTCTACTCTAGTATTACTAAAGCTAGAGAGAGTACTAAAGCTATTGAGTAAACTGTTCCATCTACATCTATTATGGAGTGTGGCTTTGTAATACCTGTCTCCAAGCAGGGATTGGTGGAGGTTTAGGGAGAGGGGCGGGATCTGAGACCATCGGGGGCGGGGACAGTCCATCCAGGTTTGGCAGGTTGGGCAGTGAACCACTCTGGTAGGCAGTGGAGCCGCAGAGCAAATCACAACCACGGAGCATCTCTCACACACACAAGTCAACACACACACACACGGCATGCACAGACACAGACAGACACACACACACACACACACACACACGCATAGGCAAAACCTCAAACAGAAGCTCTCTCTCTGTTTCTCACTCATGCCTGCACACACACACACACACACACACACACACACACACACACACACACACATTCTCTCTTGCACAGTCACATCACCATGTATCCCATGAATCCCAACCAGAAGCATATGGGAATAACTACACACACACACACTAACCAACACAGCACGTACACATGCTGAAGGACACAAAACAATGCAGATTCAGAAGAATACACAATACACACTCAGACACAAACACACAAACACACACACACACACACACACACACACACACACAATAAATACACAGTACACACACATTGATAGCACACATTACACATCCAGATATAAACAAAGCTCAGTTCATTCCCTTTCATGATCGACACACATACAGAAGTGTATACACACACACACACACACACACACACACACACACACACAAACATTGGCCTGCTCTTAACACGTGGAAGTAATTGTCACCACAGCTTTCATGTTTAATTCTCTTGGCTGATTGAAAGATTGTGTATTTACATTGCAATGGTTTATGATTGGGTGGTGGTAGCGTAGTGGTTAAGGAACTTGGCTAGCGTGCAAGTAGCCTGAAAAGTTGTGGGTTTGTATCCCAGCTGCCACCATTGTGCCCTTGAGAAAGGTACTTAACCCTAAGTTGCTCTAGGGGAGACTGGCCTGAACAACTGATAGTTGACAAATTGTAAGTCACTTTGGATAAAAGCGTCTGCTAAATGCATAAATGTAATGATTCGATAACACTTTCTGTGAAGACCATATCTATAGCACATTATGAGCGCATTCATAACAAACTATAATGCACATCATAATACTACACTCATAATGCTTCATGATGCATTATATCAACAGCTATAAATAACTATAAATCTAGCTTATAATGCCTTATAAATCCAAGAGTGTTATGAGTGTCCATGACTGGTTAGAAACTACAGGCTGTCTGATGGGGCTTATAATACATTATGACTACTAATACCCCTCTATGCACACACCTGGAGGATCAACTGTTGTAAGGGCTCATAAGTTCCTATAATGTTCCATGTGGGATCATAAGCTGTCAATGTGTGCTTTAAGTTCAGTTCATATGGATGCATCTTTAATGCAGCACACCTCATCATAATGTTTCATTGTTGGGGTTAAGTAAAATGTAACACATTTGCATGCATTTATAAGAATCTATGTGGCAAGTCATGATGTCAGATACTACAGAATTACATCAAGATCTGTCTGCTAACGTTATGGCATAAAACATCAATGATACATTTTAAGTAAGAAAAAG
>PYXC01002107.1:515000-532500 GCA_015244755.2 Tenualosa ilisha
GCAGCGGGACAACTGGCCGTGCGCGCGCCTGCACCTTCTCCTACTGCAGCATTGGGGTTTTAAAATAAAACGTTCAAGACTTTCAAATTTCAATGTGTATGTCACGTCAAAAAACAAGAATATTTCGTATAACAGAAGTCTCACCTGTGGCAAAGCTCCATTTCAGGGTATACACTCCAGCGTAATTCCATTGTAGAAACGACTTCAGTTTTACTGAGAGGGTGGGAACGGAATCTCACCGCAAACATGACTCCAGACAGCTATCGTTAACCGACTCTTTTCCATTCCAGACAGCTCGTGTAGATTTATGTGCATTTGTGTGGCGTCAGTAGCCTGCTGACAGGACAGCGGGCTACGACGCACCTACTTTTCTAATTGACGCAATGTCGCGCTGAAGGTTGTGACAGCACCTGACATGCACTGGCGGTCAGTCGTGGCATTCCGAAGGGAGCGGGAGTTCCCAAAACTGCAACAGAGCGATCAGTTCGAGTCGCCAGTGCGACCAAGTGCAATCTTTGACAGTGGCGGCACGCTTAACCGATTGGCTCCAGCGAGGATATTCTGAAGAGTAAGCAATCCGTGGTGTGTGTGTGTGTGTGGTTGAGTAAGCGTGCGTGTGTGTGTGTATGTGTGTGTGTTCAGTACTGCAGTGGGATGTTATGGAAAACGTTGAGCTTTTGCCACAACACCAACAATACCTGGTTACAACTTAAGTAGATGAAGCGGCTCAGATTCAGAATGATTTGAAACTATAGATGCATGCAAGTAATAACAAACTAGTTGGTATATTTTAGCTACCCACTTTCATCTCTGACTTTATTAAAGTGAAAAATCAAGTCTATTCAGTACATTCTTTCAAAACATATTTCTTATTTGCTCTCTTGTTTATATTGTTTTTCAGTAAAGAAATTTGATTTAATTCTCAGGTTCCTGACAGATTATTATTTTTTATTAAACCATTAAGTGATGTTAAGGTGCATAATTATTGTCCGATTCAGTTTTGTTGTGGAGACTTCAGATGCTTTATGTCGTAGTGCCCCCACCTCCTCTGCCCTGCATAACTACAGAAGAACTTTTGTTTACTGAGACAGGATTTAAGACTGGAGAATCTCTTTCTCTCTCTCTCTCTGTGTGTTGTGTATGTGTCTGTTTGCATGTGTGTGAAAAACAACACTGCCTACATTAAAGAATTGAAGAACCTTCACTGTCAAACAAAATTTTCTTCTGGTGAGGTTGGAAAAATGAAAAAAAAAAGCTTTACAGTTATAAAACCAGGACAAACACAGAAACACACACAAGAAACACACACACACACACACACACACACACACACACACAGAGAGAGAGAGAGAGAGAGATACATACAATGTGCAAGACAGTTAGTAGCCACCTGAACTCTAAGTCTCCCACTGTGAGACAAAGTGGGATTAAAAGCAAGAGCAGGTGTCTTTACTACACACACCACCTGTGGGTGCACAACCACCCACACACACATTCACGTGCACACAGACACACACACTCACACATGCGTACACACAAACAAACAGGAAAACCCATGCTCCATCTTTCCAGTACCCCCCCAATACTCATACATGTACATAAAACTATTACTCTTATGGTAAACACCCTAGAGACACCTTCCTTTACACATAAATCCAATCAATCTTGAACTCAAATATACATGCAAACATGCACATGTAAAGTATATCACTTGCAATTGCCACACTAATATGGATGGACACACACGACCTTCAGGTACCAGCATACATACAGCATTCCACAGCACCAGTAAGATTAGATAGGTTACTTCTAAGGTTAGAGGGATTCGCTAGTATTACCGGACTGACCCACAGTGATGGTTAAGAACACACCAACAGCCTTATGGGTCATGTAGTTTCAAAGAACCTGGAAGGGGACTGACAAGTTCTGTAGTCCAATAATCGGTTCAAAGATCTAATCTCTCTCTCGTTCCATCTAACCCCCCCGACACACACACACACACACACCTACACAGTCACACACACTGCTATCTAAAATCAGATCACAGTTCCGCTATTGTTCTCTCCAAAAAAAAATTGAAGAGGAGCCAGAGACTGGGAGAAAGATAGAGGAAGTGAAAGATAGAGGAAGAGAGCAGGTACAACCAAAAGACAAAACAGTACAATCAAACATGCACAGGACACACACACACACACACACACACACTTAAGGGTGCACTTGTAGTCACATATTCTAGGCCACACACCCCTTCAAATATTTAAGCTCATCTGCAGTGCAGAACTTCCCGCTTCTCCCTCTGTGCTTCACCTCCTCTCTCTCTCTGTTTCTCTAACTCCCTCCTTCCCTCTTGGCCAAGGTCACATGCTGTGTTCCAGCCTCTTTCCACTCAGCATGCTGATACTGCTCTCATTGTTTACACAAACACACACACACACGTATGAGAAGGCATAAGGCATACAACAACAACACTTAAGTTTAGATGCCTTCTAACTACCTGAGAATTGTTTGTGTGTGTGTGTGTGTGTGTGTGTGTGTGTGTGTGTGTGTGTGTGTGTGTGTGTGTGTGTGTGTTTATGTGTGTCCGTCAGTGTGGGCATGCAGCCTCAAAGACACAGGCTTAAAGATCCCCACAGTACATGCCTTTAGGGGCTTAAGTAGCCTAGAGGAAATGAGCATAAGTGGAGGTGTTTGCACACAGGCATGCAGATGACTCATTATTCAGCAACCGATCGGCTCTCAGGCCTCATTACATTATAAGTAGCCTGACTAATATCAAGAGATTAGTAAGATATATTCTAAACTTCACTTTACTTGTTGGTGTCAAGTTCACAATTGTGTTCAGTACCTAGGCTACCTATACTGCATCCCTTAATATCACATGATCCAGCTAACAGCACTGTCTTTTCCTTTTATGAAACATGAGGTCATAGACATCTACTGCTGTGTGTGAAGCAAAGGAAGAGCTCCCCCTGTTGGTAACTCTACATTCTCCTTAATATGCAGGGTACCTTAAGGGTGTGGAGCTGTTCAATCAGCACCACACATATTTTGTCATATTATGTCATATCACTTAGCATTCAACCAACAGAGGAATCTCATGCAGGAGCTGGGTTCAGATAAGGAGGTCATGGTGATAATCAGATCAATCTTATCACATCTAAGTGATTCAAAAACACACATTTGTGAGGCACTGCTGGACCACATCAAAACAAAAGAGAGGTGTGTTTGCATAGAAATGATTTTAATGTATTTAACTTCACAAAAGTTTTCTGGTGTAAATAATCTCTATTAAATATGTGATGAAAAGTTCTCCAATTCACCTCGTGTCAGGAATTTTGCTGCAAAAGAAAAAAGAAGAAAGGATTAATTATTCGGATGTATTTTGCATCTGTTGATACTCTATGCAATTAAATCTAAACTGTAACGGAATGATGAGAGGAACAAACAAAAACAAAAACAAAGAACAAAGAACAACAAAAAACACAGACAGATAAAGAAGAACAGAGATACTGACACAGACAGATATACAGGCCAACCGCCAGATAATCTACTAATGATAAGACAGACAGATAGATAGAGAGAGAGACAGACAACAGACAGACAAGCAGGTAGGCAGACGGGTAGACAGACATCTTACCAGTAATGCTCGTCCTTTAGTTTCAATAGGAAGCAGGAGTGTCCCCACAGCACAGAGGAGGCAGGCCAGACCAAAGGGCAACAGAGCCAGCAGCACTGACTGAGACATCAACACCTGACACACACACACACACACACAGATTAGACATCAGCATATTTTCATACATTTTTAAAAGTGTTACACACCTCCACATGTCAGAGGGTCCAAATGGACAGTGTTTTTTGTCCTTATGTTATTTTGAGGGAGTGCCATCTATCACAACTGTAAATATGAGCTCTGACTGCCATACCAATGACTTGTACCCAAAAGTGGGATAGCTCGCCATCAGGCCCTAGGAGACATACACAATATTTGAGGGGTCCACCTAGATAGGTTGACCCAAAAAATGAATGTGTAGGCGTAAGTTCTACGGGAGGAACCGGAGGAGTTCATTCCTTCAACTAGTTAATCACAGCCTCTATCCAATCAGTCCTGTCTTGCTTACTGAGTCATTGTGGTAATGGAACCTTAAGGGAACCTCCCTGGGATGGGAGATGTATGACTGGGCGGTGTGAGGTGTACTTGAAGCTCATTGGTACAAAAGGTATGATGGAGTGCCATCGCTATGGTTGGGTATGTAAATTTCACTGCATGTTTGAAACACAGGTTAAGCAGCAGATTGTTTCAGGATTAGTAGGGCAATGTAACTTAACATTTACATTTACATTTAGGCATTTAGCAGACGCTTTTATCCAAAGCGACTTACAAAAGAGGATAACATTCAAGCTACAACTCAGTGAAAGAACGAACAAGGAGTGCATATTGCTAACATAGAATCTGCACTATTTTAAGTTGAAAGTGCAATAGTGTAACGCAGTGTAGAGAAAATAAATTATTAAGTGCATTCTCAAAAATTTACGCCAGGAGATATTCTTGGAAGAGCTGGGTCTTCACGAGTTTCTTGAAGGTGGAGAGGGTATCAGTTGATCTGGTAGCACTTGGGAGGTCATTCCACCAGCGTGGAACCAGATATGAGAAGAGTCTAGATTGACCTGCACAAGGCGTTGGCCGTGCTAGAAAACGTTCCTTAGAGGAGCGTAGCGGTCGTCGGGTGACATAGGGCTTCAGAAGAGTATTCAGGTAGATGGGAGCAGAGCCATCATTCACCCTGTAGGCTACCATAAGTGCCTTGAATTTAATGCGAGCAGCCAAGGGTAACCAGTGAAGTTCAATGAACAGAGGTGTGACATGTGCCCATTTGGCTGGTTAAAGACCAGACGTGCAGCTGCATTCTGGATCATCTGTAGCGGTCTCACCGCACAGGCTGGTAGGCCTGATAGGAGGACACTTAAGCCTTCAGCACACCAGCTCCAACATTACTGTAGAGCACTTTTAAATTTGACAATTTCAGTTGCAACCGCGCAGCAGCAGTGCCCGACATGCAGCCAACACAGCTTAGTAGCCTGTTGAGTCATCAGAGGATTTTCTTGAAAGGCTTCGACAAAATAAGTAATCAACAGGCAGCGTCGGCAGAGTTCGCCGCTGGTGTGCGGGGTTGTACTGAAAACAATGGAACAGAATGTCGGAAGCACAGTGACACACACACACACACACACACACACACACACACACACACACACACACACACACACACACGCTGACGCCGGCACAGACATGCGGAAAATACAGTACTCCAGCCACTAACCTGTGCAATAAAGGGTGCCAGCATGCCACCGATACGACTGCAGGATGTGCAAACTCCCATTCCTATGGAACGCACTGCTGTGGGGTAAACCTGCAAAACACACACACACACACACAATTACAGATACAGTACTACACAAATACAACACAGCAGAGTCTTGTCTTTTGTTTGAAGCTTACCTCTGCAGTGTAGATATACACCACATTAAAATTCATGGCCACCACTGCCCGGAGCAAGAACAACAACACTGTGAAACCAAACCTGTGAGAGAGAGAGAGAGAGAGAGAGAGAAAGTGAGAGAGAGAGAGAGAAGGATAGAAAGAAAAGCGAGTGAGAGAGAGGGAAAGAAAGAAAAGAGAGTGAGAGAGAAAGAAAAAAAAAAAAGAGAGATTGTCACGGTGTTAAAGGTCTCTGTGCTCTCTACTGTAACTTTATGGTACTGTCATGACCTTGAGGACTGTTACAAAAATCTCAATGCCTTCAAAAATGATCCTATTGATAATATATAATTAACACTCTATGACTAATGGACAGACTGACTGTGACTTCGTCCACTAACTTCTCTGGTTCTTTAAAGCAGTACTTTGCAACACTTTTGTCTACATGCAACAGCTTTGAAGTCATTCAGATAGCAAGCAGACTTTTGATGGGGAAAATGATGCACAATTTTGTCTTTAACCTGAATTTTGTCTTTTTATCATTGCTGGTCCTGCTTTTTGTCTTGTAAACAAATCCACATGTATAGATATGGATTTAAGACATCAATTTATATGTCTTATAAATGTATAGATTGTTGTTGTCGCCCAAGGATTAAGCCCGGTCTATCGGTCATGGCCAGACTAAACATTTTGATGTTACAGTCTGGATTGTAAGGCTAGAACCTCTGTAGTCTGGGACTGCAAAGTGCTGCATTAACATCAAATGCTGTTCTTACAGACTTTCGCCATGAGAGGGCAGCATTTGACCTTGGATGTTCTGTTAATTTACAAAACTTCCTGTGTTTTTATGTGATGTCTTTACACTGAAAAGAGCCAGTGTGTGTGTGTGTGTGTGTGTGTGTGTGTGTGTGTGTGTGTGTGTGTGTGTGTGTGTGTCTTACATGGTTGAGCAGATATTCAACAGCATGAAGAATGCAGCTGAGAGCACCTGCACGATAGCCATGCTGTGCTTCCTGCCAGCGACACTCAGTAGTCCGATGTTCACAGGGATTACTGTGGAGTGACCCAGAGTTACACTTAAACATACCGGTGCATACTTGTGCCCGCCCACACACACACACACACACACACACACACACACTTACATAGAATACAAATACAATACAAATACGTACAAAAGATTGTATTGCTTGTGTTTGCATGTTTGTGCGTGTGTGTGTGCGTATTTGTATAAATGTGTGTGTGCATGAGTATGCATTTGTGCACGCCTGTGCATATGTGTGTGTGTGTGTGTGTGTGTGTTTGTGTAAATGTGTGTGTGCATGAGTATGCATTTGTGCGCACCTGTGCATATGTGTGTGTGTGTGCGTGCGTGTGTGTGTGTGTGTGTGTGTGCGCATGTGTGTGTTATTAATTACAAACACCTGTGACAGCTAAAAGAAGAGACACTTACACACCACTTCCCCCAAGCTGCTGAAAAGCAGTGTGATATAGTCTGACTCAGTGAGGGGAACACAATAGCATGGCGCCCCCAACTGGTTGTGTCTGATGTGTGTGTGTGGGTCTGCATCTGTCACACACAGCAGGTTCTTCTCCAGCAGCTCCGTACTGCCCAACACCGAGCCGTAGTATGAGAAAGAGGCCACAAACCTGAAACACACACACACACACGCAAACACACACACACACACGCAAACACACACACACACACATGCAAACACACACACACACATGCAAACACACACACACACACACACACACACACACAATTTGTTGTTGTAAGTAATTTTCCTATTTTTTTTCTCATTCTGAATAGGTATGTATAGCAAATGGAACATGCTCTAACGTCGTAATTCCTACTTGTCTGGTCGTTCAAACATGGAAAAATCCCAGACTCAATTATCCAAGAAAGCTGCTCCCATTAATAACAAATAAGATCCATAAATATCAACTCATTCCTATCGGTGTCACATTAAATCACGCACAATAGTGACGAGTGACAGAGACAGTTACAGGCTTTAAGCTTCAGTAGCATTAAATCTCAACTGGAGAGGGTACCCTCTTACTGTTACGGTTTAGCTTCCCTGGACTTTGGCCGCCCTGCTGGGCAGGGGCAGTATTGCTGCTCTTGTGTCTCTGTGTTCTTGTCCATGTGCTTCTGTTTTGTTTGCCTGCCCTGCCCCTTTCCCCTCCCTTGTGCCACACCTGTGCCTCATGATTCCATCACCTAGTAATGAGTGTCTGCTGGCTCCTGTTCTGTCCCTGTGTTCCTGTCTCTTATTTAAGCCCTAGTCTTTTCTTTGCTCAGTGTCTGATCGTTTGACCGGATTCCCTTGCGTTTGGAGAAGTTTAACCTTGCACTGCCTGTCTGTTTGTGAGTTGTGATATCTACTTTCCCAGTATTTTGTTTTTTTGTCATCATACTTTTGTTCAAACGAATACTTTGGTGTTTTTTTTCCCGAACTGTGTTTTTTTTGGAATTTTTTTTTTTGTTGGATCTTATTAACTGTGTTTGTCATTGAGCTCATACTACTCCACCTTCTGTGTTTTTGGTTTTCTTGTTGGACCTTATGAACTGTGTTTGTCATTGAGCTCTAACTACTGGACCTTCTGTGTTTTGGAAATTCTTTGTTGGACTTTTTGTACTGTTCTTGGATTGTTAGTTCTCCTGTGTTTTCGCCTTTTTGCCAGAGCTGTATCTGACTCTAAAATAAATTCTCTGGACTGATCTGCATTTAGGTCTCTGTCCGAATCCTTACACTTACAAATACTGGGCAAATCTGACTGTGGATCATATCCACTCCCTTACCCTCCCTAAATGTCTTCAAGCTCAGTTCTGTCTCTGTTGAACAGCTGGAATGTCTATGTTCCAGGAAGAAGAGATAATGTATCTCAATGGAACATTCCAGGAAAAATAAAGGATGAGCAAAACAAACAAATATAAAACAAACAAACCAAAAAAAACAATAGTGTCCAAGCTATATTGCACAACATTTGTGTAAAATACTACACATAAAACATTTCAAAAAGGTTTTACAGGGTAAAAGGGTTGTCTGGTCACAGTGACAAACAGATTATTACTAACATTAACAGTAGCATCTTGTTACTAACGGTTAAAAAATTAAACTTGTTTTTAAACTCAGATGTGACATCATTCCCAGTGGATACATTAAATCAGTTAGCTCAAAGATGTATGTACACATATGTAGTATATGTATCTGAAGTCTTAAGTGTGTGTGTGTGTCTGTGTATGTGTTTGTGTATGTACTTGCATGGATGTTTGCATGATTGTGTGTGTACATATATGGTGCAGATGTATGTGTGTGTGTCTGTGTATGTGTTTGTGTGTGCACTTGCATGGATGTTTGCATGACTGTGTGTGTACATATATGGTGCAGATGTACAGTGTGTGTGTGTGTGTGTGTGTGTGTGTGTGTGTGTGTTTGCATTTAGTTAGCCTACCATGTGTACCACAGCAGGACAGATGTGCGCCTGAAGTTGCGACTGACAAGAACGGAACACTGTCCCCTCTCTTCCTGAAAGATAAACACATCTTCAAAGTGAGCATGCACACATGCACACACACACACACACACACACACACACAGTATCCAGGGGTATTCCCTTTTGTGTGTGTTTTAGTGTGTGTACGAGAGAAAGGCATTTGAACATGTGTTTGTGTGTGTATGTGTGTGTGTTAATTTATCACACACCACTCACATACACACACACTCCACCACAGGTGTGGATGTGAGTGGTGTATATGTGTTTGCCTTTTGAATGTGTGTGTGTGTGTGTGTGAGAGAGAGAGAGTGAAAGAGAGAGAGAGAGAGAGAGAGAGTGAGTGTGTGTGTGTGTGTGTGTTCATTTGTCACACACCACTGCAGGCTCCCTCAGCACTCCCCGGGGGAGCTGGGCCCCGTTCATCCAAGCGATCCATCCCAGTGTTTCCATGGCACCAGCAACATTCCCAACAGACACCTGGAAGCGGGCTGACTCTGGAATGAACTGAAGACAGAAGAGAGGGAGAGAGAGAGAAAGAAAGAAAGAAAGAAAGAAAGAAAGAGAGAGAGAGAGAGAAACAGAGATAAAGAGAGCCAGAGAAAGAGATTTTCATTAAAATATAGGCATAGATATTGTCAATAGTGCTTTTGTGTTCTTGCTTCAACTTTACACTGAGACCACTTCAGGAGTTCTATACCTATGAGAGTAATGAATTACTTCAAGGAATCCACTACTTGTGCTAGTGACACTGAACTTGTATCTGTATGCATGTGTCTATTAATCTATTAAGCTCCTGCTTTTCATGGGAATTACCTTAGAGCTCTCTCTCTCTCTCTCTCTCTTCTCCTCTCTCTCTCTCTCTCTCTCTTTTTTTTTTTTTTTTTTTTTTTTTTTTTTTTTTTTTCTCTCTCTCTGTGTGTGTGTGTGTGTGTTGTGGTGTGGTGTGTGTGTGTGTGTTGCAGTGTTTGGTCATAACTGTGTATGTGTGTTACCTTGAAAAGTACAATAAGAATGACACTGGGAACAATGGATATCCTGATCATCCATCTCCAGCCAAGAGTTGGAACCACTGTCATTCCTATCACTATGATCAACATAGAGCCCACCATCCAAAACACCTACGGACACACACACACAAATACACACACACACACACACACACACACACACACACACACACACACACACACACACACACACACACACACACACACACAAATGATTATTATTCATCTCAGCAAATATACAGAAACGTACACACACAAGTCTCAAGTATTACTGTAAAAATACACACACAAACTAGACCAAGTGCATACTTACACGAGCTAAATACACACACAAACTAGACCAAGTGCATACTTACACGAGCTAAATATACACACAAACCAGACCAAGTGCATACTTACACGAGCTAAATACACACACAAACTAGACCAAGTGCATACTTACACTGGCTAAAGGCAAGAGTAAGCTTCTGTATTTGGACGGAATGAATTCGGTTTTCAGCACAAACCTGCAACAAGACATCAAATAAATAAACTAGCTTTTGATGGGTTATGTGTCATTTTTAACCAGTGCAATGACTACTATTATATCTATTGGGAGTCTATGGAGGGGGACCCGCTGCTTTTTACAGATGGATGTGTGTGTGTGTGGTGTGTGTGAGTGAGTGAGTGAGTGAGTGAGTGAGTGAGTGAGTGAGTGAGAGAGAGAATCAGAGAGTGAGAAAGAGTGAGAGTGAGAGTGTGAGAGAGAAGAGAGAGGAGAAGAGAGAGAGAGAGAGGAGAGAGAGAGCTACTCACCCTTGTGATGTTGCTGCCACTCCACAGCCCACCAAGCTCCTGAGGAAGATGAACCAGCCATAGGTAGGAGAGAAGGAGGTGAGCAGAGAGAAGTACGCCGCCCAAACAAAACCTCCAAAGACAACCTATAAACAAACACACACACACACACACACACACACACACACACACGATCCAAGTTAAAACACACAAAAGCAAAACACAATGGAAACAAAAGAAAGCAAACACAGAGCACAGATACAAACACAAACACACACTAAACACTAAACACAGAGCACAGATACAAACACAAACACACACTAAACACAGAGTACAGATACACAGGCTCACTAAAAGAAAAAGTCCTGGTGTATTTCATTCCATTCTCACCTTCCAGCGACCATATCTGTCAGCAATATAGCCACAGACAACGCCACACAGCATGTAGCCAAAGAAGACCATCTGAATAGACATACACATACACACACACACACACACACACACACACACACACACACACACACACACACCACACACACACACACACACACACACACACACATTAGTAGAAATGATACAATCGTAAACTGTAAACTGTCCCACAAACACACATGTAGGTATGTACAGACAAAAACATACAAGATATCTCGACTCTGCATATCAGACTGATGGTGATAACATCACTGCACATGACACACAGTATGAGACTCACTGTGGAAACCAGGGCCACCTGCCAATCATCCAGACGCCACTCACAGCGGATCTCTGGGGACAAGACAGCCAGCAGCATGATCTCCATCGCTTCAATAATCTACAGATCCGCGTGTGCGCACACACACACACATGCACACACACACACATGCACACACACACACGCATGCACACACACACGCATGCACACACACACGCATGCACACGCACAGATGGCACAAGCAAGAACAGACAGAGAGCAAGCATAAGGAACGGTAACCAAGTAGGTGGCAAATAAGAATCAATAAGAAAACGCTGGTACTGGGAACCCATATTCTTTTGTGTTTGTGTTTCTCTGTGTGGGTTTCTTACATTGGCACTGCCCATTATCATGAAGAGGAGTATGTGAAACTTGCCAAAGCCAATAGCCTCCACAGCCTCCTCAACAGTGTATCCCTCAGGCTCTATAAACACACACACACACACACACACACACACACACACAGAGTCAGTATAGCAGCACATATGCACAGGTGATCTCTAAACGGGTTTAATTGTTTGTATACATGGGTGGGTAGACAACAAAGAAGAGGTGAACGCACGTGTGCATACGCATACACACACACACACACACACACACACACACACACACACACACACACACAGTCAGCAGAGCAGCACATATGCACAGGTGATCTCTAAACTTATTTAATTGTTTGTGTACATGGGTGTGTGAAGAGAATGAGGAGAAAAGAGGTGCATGCCCACGCGCGCACACACACACATATGCACAGGCACACGTGCACGCACACACACACGCGCACGCCCACACACAAAGGGAGGGATGGGGGGTCAGCAAAGTCACCTTTGGGGTCCTCTACAACTTCAGGTGGCCTGTCTCTTAAATCATTCTCCAGTGTGACCTCTTGAAGCTGGATGGCACTGACCAGCTGAGTGTGGCCCTGCTGCTGCATTCTACACACAGAGAGATAGAGAGAGAGAGAGAGAGAGAGAGAGACCGAGACCAGTATTTTAAGGTAAAATAACTGTATTGTGCTACCTAAAGCCTAGGGTTAGAAACCTGTTTTTCCTGTCAAGACCCTTTTATTTGCATTTTGGATTTAGCCTGTTTGCTACTGATCAGTGACCACTAGCCTATGGAAGGCAGTCTGACCTTTATCAAACAATGTAGGCAACGTTTAAACATTAGGTTTTAAAATAGGCCATTCATTAACTACGGTGAAGTAAGCTACCCTAGCCTACTACTAAAAAAGAGGGCCATTTAGCAGCAGGTATTCGCGTCTAATTTAGAGTACACATCTCTGGAAGTAGCCTTGACGGCTCATCCTCAACTATCCATCCGCCTGTTAAGGCAGCATATCTTTGGTCATTTATCAGGCCTGATGGCTGTTTGGGCGACAATTACCCGTTTTAAGGTTAATTTAGGCTACTCGCAAGTCGCAAATCTCGACTATCAATTTTGAAGGGTTTTTTTTACGGTGGAAAAGTAAAGCAGTTCCAAACTTACCCGAACGCTTCGTTCATGTTTCAAGCCTATAGTGCCAGAATCACAAACAAAAAACATTTCGATCGTTTAAATCCATTATTTTGTTTACCGGCGGGGAAGCTGCACCTGACGACAGGTAAATGCATCTACGTCACCTCGCCTACTCTACAAGGGTCTACTTCAGGAAGTAGGCTAATGCGACTTCTCTGAGGACAGGTGCGCTACACAACAGATAAGCGTTTCATACACGCCCTGAATCAGGTTTCACCGGCTTTCTGCATAGCTCCATCATCGGACGGAATTTCAGGTCTCCCTCCCTCCCGCTCTCTCTGTCTCTGTGAGAAGGCTCTTTTGTTGCTTGACCATGACATCCATTTTGCCCCAGGATGCATTTGGTCAGCTTAAGGTATTCTAGGAAAGGTATTCTAGTTCTTAGCAAACAGAATTTCAATTCATTTAATCAGCCCATTAAGGCTTTAGTGGGCATTTCATTGCAGTGCAAATGATCACTTCAGTAAATTATCTGATTTAAATTTCGAGTAATTTTAATCAACAACTCAAAGAAATTTCAAGTATGATTATTTTAAAAATAAATCCCCACACAGCGTGACAATGATGTTAAAGCATAGAAAAAAATAGACCTCCAGGTATGTGTATCTAATTTACTGACAGCCTACAGTATAGCCAAAGCTGTAGTGAAATGGCAAAAATAAATAAACATACACATGTGGTTTGTGGCTATTGCCTGTTGATGATCAAAACTATTATTATTACCTGATGAAATTTCAGGTAATTTTCAAAATCACAGACCTATTGGGTTTAACTTAAAGCTAAGTTCACAAGAGGCAAAGGCCTGTTCAAACTGGGGTGAAAATTACACCGCTTTAAATGCAGACTTGCAAATCAAGTTGTGAATGCTGAGCTCATGAATGCTGCATTTTGATCCAAAGACTTCAATGCACTGACAAAACTCAGCAGACATCATGCAATATATTCAGCGAAAGCCCCAAACCTGTAAATCTGGTCGGGTTTTTTATTCGTAAGTTACTTTTACTTCCAAGAAACTTCCATTGCGTAAATGCTGTAAACCTTTCAATTTAAAATCCCTAGAGATGTCAACATGCTTGGAGAACAAAAAATGCTAAAGAGATGATTTTATTTGAACGCACAGAATTTATTCCAAGGTAAAGTTACACAACAACCTGTAGACATGACACTTCACATACTGGGGTGCAGTTCTCTGAAAACAAAAAGGGGAGAGGGGGCGAGAAAGAGAAACGAGTCCAAGGGTTAAAGGTCTAGAAAAAGACGAGGATGAAGGGGGATGAGAGGAGAAGTACAGCAGGATTTATTTTTGTGTGATCTGTCTGCTGGGCAGAGAGGCCAAAGGGTGGACTTGGCTGTGAGATAGACAGAGGCAGTCACACCCATACACCCACACCCATACACACACACACTCAGTGCACACACACAAAGACACTCCATGCACACCCTTACACACACACACCTATACACACACACACTCCATGCACACACACACACACTCCATACACACACACACACACACACACTCCATACCTACCCATACACACACACACATACACACACACACACACACACACAGTTTAACAGTACATTATGAGGTAATCCAGGCAGTAGAAGACTGATGATGAATGTTTGGCACGAGTGATCATGGGATCAATGTTATTCATTCTGTGAAGAGAAATGCCGCTCTAACACGGCTCAGATACAGGAACCCACACACACACACACACACACAAACACACACACACCCATAAGCATTCTGATTGAGGCATGCAGGCACTATTCAGTTACACATACACTGACACACCCACAAACAGGCACTGCTCTGGGACACAGACATACACGCACACAAATAAGTGCTAGATACCCATTCAAACATACACACACAGCAGCATGGTTCAGACACAAGAACACATTGTTCAGTTATGTGGGTCACCTAGCAGAACAGCTCTAACAGACAGAAAGGACACAACACTCCTCCTGCAACATTCAGAGTGATGCTGCAAGAACACAAGCATACACACACACAAACACACACACACACACACACATTCAGGTTGCACACAGGGTTTAGTAGCACCATGTAAATTATGTCTGGAGCCTTACAAACAAACCTGCTTTTACCGGTGCCTGTACACACACCCAGGCTGTCTGATTGACAGGAGGGAGATCCAATCAGAATACACATTCCCAAACAGGTGGGCTAAGTGGGAAGGGTCTTGTGAGGATGGATATTTATGGTCTACCTACAAATGTTTCCAAAGGGAAGTCCAAACTTATAAAATTGTTTTATATACTTTTATATACTTACATATACAGTACATATATATAGATACTTTATACTTAAATATAATAAATACTCACTTTCATATGGATTCAAAAATATTATTCGGGTGTAAAAATGATATTGGACATGGTTGTATTCGCAAATGATTGGGAATGGTATATACTGTGCTTTTTTAAGATCCTGTTTCAATCCAGGACTGATACACCATGACATTTTTCACTCATGTGCAACAAAACTCTACCAAGCTTGGTTAGCACGTGTTTTTTAAACACACTCCTATATAACGCATTAGCTATCAGCATGCCCATCGACAACAATATCACACGAACAAAAACAAACCAAAATGCGGATCAATGGATGGGACATTCCACATGCGACTAGCGGGGCAATGACTTCCGGAAAAGTCATAAAGTACTTTTTTTTTTTTTTTTTTTAAATCACTTTTTTTTCTTGATATTCAAATGCTGGGTCTAATAGCTGAGGCTAGTTAGCAAAAACTGGAGGAATACTGGAAATGCCAAAGCAATAAGGCCAGTTTGTTTTACCAAAGAAACCATCTCAAGGAAAGATCAAAAGAGAGAGAGAGAGAGAGAGAGAGAGAGAGTAAAGAAAGAAAGAGTAAGAGATGGTGGAGTAACAGAAAAAAAACAGAGCAAACAAACAAACATTTGGCTAAAACCAAAGTCTTTCTTGCCTTCCCTGGAAACTGTCATAAAACTCTACAGCAGCCTTTAAACAAATCACTAACACTACAGCAGCAAATAAGCAGCTTTTTTTTTTTTTTAAATACTCTTTGCACCTTTAGGAGTATGTGGTTCCAACCCCAGGTGTAATGAGTCAACAAGATCAAACTTAATTTCAGTGGCAAGCCTGTTACAGAACCTTTGGAGAACTAACGTTCACCGATAGGAGTGGCCTTAATTATCTGCCTCGTGCCACTCCCCAGTACTGCCTTTGTTTTGAGAGAGCGCAGCAGCTGTGTTCTCATTGGATAACACAGTCCAGCACTCTGCGCTGACTAGCTGACAGAGCTCTCACGGATGGAGATACTCATGGTGTCGGCACGGGCGGCATGACTGGAGAGACAGTCACTGCACCTCAACAGTGGTCTGGTCTTTCTCACTGAGAGAAAAGAAAAGAAACTATCCATTATATATCTATAATAACAAAAAATAAATATCAATTTCAGTAGTGTTTTTTCAATACTCTATGGGGCCTCCCTATACTATAATTGTGCTCATGGGGTACATATACATCTATATGTCAAACATTTATATTTATAAATAGCTTTTTTTCTCCAATAATCAATCTGTAATTATATATATATATATCATATCTCTATATCTTTTACAACATTTTCCCACATTCCCCTTATTATCAGTGAATACAATTCACCTTTACCACCATGTCAATGTGCAAAACAAACGAATGTGCAAAATGAAATGCCGCTCTTTTCAATGGACGTGTCCACTGGACAGTACAACTGAAGGGAAAAACAAAACAAACAATCCAGCCGAAAGATTTCCTACAACATACTCACTGAAAGGGGTAACCAACTGAACCAAACACACGCACAGTCAGCTACGAGCAAAGAAGCCGAGGATGAGGAAGAGTCTGGTTGTTGCCACTGGAGACGAAGAGTGAGCATCCGGCTTGGGTCCGAGACGACAAGTTCAGCCTCAGGAGAGGTTGGCAGGGTTTTATGTCTGAAATGAACTTAGTCTGAGGGGATAGGTCCTGCTGTGATTTCTCATACATTTGCTTCAGCCAAGGGCAAAGAAGTGCTCCCGCCGACTAGAGACCGCTCCAAAAATAGAATCCCAAAACATTCATACAGCATCACCTCCCTTCCCATTAGCGTTAAGTCAGGTGTGTGTTTCATGTAAAGGATACTGATTGCTCTGTTACACGTGAATCTGTGTCCATACACGAGGACATGGAGGAGGTTTTCTCATCTAGCCCTCCATTGTGTAGGATCACTATTATCTTTTGTTCATCTCTTTTGTTTTGATTGATTTGTTTCAATTCATTTTAACACACATTGATAGTAATTGTCTCTTAGGTAAAGGGAGGCTCAACGGCTCTTTTTAGGCCCATGGTGAGCAGTGGACTCAAATCTTGTGTGTGATGTTTCTGTGTTTAGTGTACAGTATGTGGGGGTGGTTTGTTTTGTATAAGTATGCTTGTATGGTATTGAGTCTGCATAA
>PYXC01002107.1:537500-557500 GCA_015244755.2 Tenualosa ilisha
CCTGCGATGCCCCTCCGCGCTGGGTGTGTGTGAGTGGTGTGAGGAGTGTGAGTCGGGGTGCAGTATCTTGTGGATCTGCTGGCAGACACGCTGCTGTTCGGCACTGTCTCCAAACGCCGCCATGATGTCCTCCATGGAGGGGAACTCGTACAGGCCTTTCCTCTTGGCCCGCAGACGGATCTTGTTCCTGTGGTGCTCAATCTCAGACTTGTGCCGCAGAGCCACGGCAATCTACAACACAAACACACACACGCGCACACACACAAACACAAACACACACACGTACGCTTTATGAAATACACACAACAAACAAACAGTAGCTTGTATGTCTGTGTCTGTGTGTCTGTCTGGGTATTGTCTATTGTTCAGCTTAATACAAACACACACACACACACACGAAAGAATAATTATTACAATACACTATTTTATTTTTTTATCTTGTGTGGCTATATCTACTAAAATCTGATCCAAGATTTGTTATAACAGTTTTCACAACAGTAATAGTTTTACAACTGTGCCAAACAACACCGTTTAGCTCTATTGAATCCAGCATAAACCCACGGCCTCTCGAGGCTTATTGCTTAAATGAAATGGCGCTATACAAATCAATCTGCCTTGCCTTGCCTTGCCTTTATGAAATGCACACACAAACATACAGTGGGGAACTGGGTTCTGTCAAGCAACAGTTTCTGTTCAGTTCTCAGCAGTTTGTATGTGTGTGTGTGTGTGTGTGTATGTGTGTGTATCTGTGTGTGTGTGTATTTATGCGTGTTTGAGAAATGGGGGGGGTGGGGGGTGGGAGGATTAGATGCCATACCTCAGTGTTGACCTGTGTGCCGTCTGGGCCCCTCTCGGTGAGTGTGTATGTGTGAGTGTGTGTGTGTGCGTGGGCGTGCTCGTGGTGTGGGGGTAGGTGTGATTGTGGGGTTGGCGGGCTTGGAACCGGCTGCATGGCGATCAGCTGGATCTTGTTTGAGACGCGGCGAGTTCCATCTGAGGAACCACGCGACATGCGGTCCACGTGGTCAAAGATGGACGATGACGACAGCTGCTCGTCAGCACCGCTGCCTCCAGCGGCTGTAATAGAAGGTCAAAGGTCAAAGATTTCAAAGGTCACAAGATTTCAACAGCTAGCAGCTTGCATCAATTCCATTTTGTTCATCTGGAAGCCATGGTGTTGAGCCTAATATATCCAGTGGTGGTAGCGTAGCAGTTAAGGAACTTGGCTAGCACACAAGTAGCCTAGAAATTGTGGGTTTGAATCCAGGCTGCTACCGTTATGCCCTTGAGCAAGGCACTTAACCCTGAGTTGCTCTAGTGGACACTGGCCCTGAATTAATTGATATCAGATATATAGACATATATAGATAGATATAGATATATATAAGCCCCCTTTGGATAAAAGTGCCTGCTAAATGTACAAATAAAGAGCTTATTTCCAAATGCTGTATCTCAATTTCCAAAAAACTTTCAAAAATGATGTATTTTTAATGTGCTTCTCAGTAAACATCAGTAAAATCACAGTTTTGTTGTTTGAATTGGGTAAGGACAAATCAGATAACATTAACCCAATTGCAACAGTCCTGGTGTTGCTGAAAAATCAAATTTAAAAAGAGATTTATGAAAATTGAATTTAAATGGCTTCTAAGTCTTTAAATGTAAATGTGATGTCCACGGATCAAACTCACTACTGGCTGCTTAAAACACATTTCAATTCAATTCTCAAGGAGTGTCAAAAGAAATCCTCTTACCTAGTTTGCTCTTTGCTGTAAGGCAACAGAATAAGATGTGAAGAGAAGGAGGAAGAAAAAAGGAAGTTAATCAATGTCACTGACAGCAGTATAGTGCTATAAGAGGTTAATGCATTAAGTGAAGAAGACTTCTATGTCAGACAGCAGGGAGTTAAATGCTTAATCAAAAAAGAGGGTGAAATAAGTTCTCATGCATCTCTGTGTGGTTGCTTATGTTTTGAATGGGCCAGATGAGGTGTGCAGAGGGGCTGTCGCGCGCCAGTTACAACCTTGTGACGCGCCCTGAAATTCCGTCGCGCAACAGTGGGTTTCACGTCATTTTGACGTCACAAAAGTGTACACCACTGTGTTACCTGAAGGTGTAAATCACCCAGTGTGAATAATCGACAGAACATTTGATTGTTAATAGGCAGATTCGACATTACCTGACTTTCTCAAGCTGGCTGCAGACGACTGCAGCTAGAAATGCATTCTGGGTTCAAAGCCCTTTAATATTCTCATGCTCTTGGTTATTTCTGGCATTTTCAACCCAGAATGCATTGCTGGGCTGCAGTTGTCTGCAGACGACTTGATAAAGTCAGGTAATGTCAGAGGGTCATCTATTATATCTTACAGTGTTTGCTTTTCCGATGTTGTTTTCCTTCATTGGGCGTGGCAGCTGGGCGTGTGCTTTCCTCAGCTGAGTCCCGCCCACTGGATGCTTCGCTGCCCAATGAGTCGCCATCAGATGGAGATAACCTGACCAATCACAGACAACATTAAGTAGTTCTAGTTGGTAGCTTGTATGAAATGGCTGGCTGGCTGGCTTAAGGCAATGCATTCTGGACTTGAAATACGGCATCGTGTTATGACACCTTTGATGTTTTTGGACAATCTCATCCAAACATCACCGCGGGCCTACCACATGGTACTAAAAAGCCATTGTACTACTACAGCAAGCAGAAGGTGCCTGACTTGCCCATGTCTGTCATTGGAATTCATTGCCTGTTCTTGTTTATCTTGTTTGACATGTCGGAGAGCCAGTTAGCCAGCCAGCCAGCCATTTCAAACAAGCCCATGATCAGTGAGTACGGATTAGTTAGCAGGATTATTTGATGATCTTACAGTAAGTAATATATGAAGTCTAGTTGGTAATACCAAACACCTTTATGCTCATTTCAGCCTTTTGCACAAACATTTAAAAAATTTCCACATTTCAAATGTTCACTCAAAAGGGGTTGCACCGTTTAAAAGAATGTGTTTCAGCATAGCAGGCCTTCATCAGGGCAGGCAAGCACACACACACACACACATGCGCGCACACACGCACACACACACGCACACACACGCACGCACACACACACACATACACGCACACACACACACAGAGTACTGACCGGCCTCGTCTGCGTCCGGCGCCACTGCGGGACACTTTAGTGGAGGAACTCTTGGATTTGGGTGTGTTCAGTTCTCCTCCTTCTGAGGGCGTGGCTTCTTTCACCTGTGGGGGCATGGGGGCGGGCTCCTGAATCACCATGATGTCATCTTTGCTGTGCTGACCCAGGTGCAGCTTGGCAAAGTCAAATCCTTTTACGCTGGGAGCCTGGAGCTGAGTAAACACGCACACACACACACACACACACACAGAGAAAACACATATATGTAAATATACACTACAAGAATACCACAAAGAAAATATTTCTTGTAACTCATTCAAGCCTAGGAGTTTTCCAGGCCTCCTAAAGATGAATCACTCTGCTTGGAATTGTCTCCTTATTCATTTAATTCAATTAAAATGAAATAAATTGTGATGTAAATTATCGGTACTGATTTAATAATATCATAAACCGAACTAAATTGAGATACATATACTAATTTATTTAATTCCATTATTATCATCAATATTATCTAGATTGGGATGCATATGACCTTACTGGAGCGCAGGGAAACTGTTGGGGGGGAGGTTAGGATGATTCTATGGGGCCTCTAGAACTGACAGGGGGCCCCAGAGAACATTTTATTGTCATAATCAGTACTGGGGAGGGGTGGGGGGTGGGGGCAGAATCATTTTCTGTCGCATGGCCCAAAATGTATGGCGTTGCCCCTGGTGGAATGCTTGACCTCTGTGAATTATTGTTGCGTTGACTCCTGACCTTTTGTCTCTGCGTGATGGTGCTCATGGCATCGGGCTGGAACTCCAGCTTCTCGGAGCGGCAGAGCTTCCAGTAGAGGATGACGATGATGAAGAGGACGACCAGCACGGGCACCACCACCCCCACAACCAGCCACACGCTGCTGGGCTGCGTCTCCGACGGCGACAGGGCCAGCTTCTCCACCGCTGCAGAGGAGCACACAGATCAGACAACCAGGTGAGATGCACAGGTGAGGATGACAAGTTGCCCGCCCACACACACACACACACACACACACACACACCACACACAGACTGGACAGTTGTGACACGCTGAGAAAAGTGAGAATACACACACACACACACACTTCGACCAGACATTTATAGGACATACATTTGAGCAAATTCTCATTTGTGTTAAACTGTTAAAATTGTAAGTGTAAAATTATGAAAAAAAGTGTAAAATCATGAGTCAAATGTTTCAGATGTGAGAGTGAATGTGAGGAAACATGGAGATTATTTGCTTCATATACTTTGTATGTGTATATGTACTCCATGAATTCTGTCCCCATACAGGTCTACAAATAATGTGTATGTGTGTGTGTGTGTGTGTGTGTGTGTGTGTGTGTGTGAGAGTGTGTGTATGAGTGTGTGTGTGTGTATTCTCTTACGCTGAGCCAGGACTGTCCCATGCACTCGGTAGCCCAGGACGATGGCAGCCCTCTGCAGGTTGATGCGGTTGAGCAGGGCGGCAGTGGTGTGAGCAGGAAGCCTCTCCCCTGTGCTCCCCTCCAAAAAGTAGACCAGCTCCAGAGGGTGGTCTGCACCCTCCAGACGCACCGCACGCACCACCTGATGGGGGAGGAGGAGGAGGAGGAGATAAACAAACAAACAAACAGACAAACAACAGGTGGGCCACATGCATAGTCTATCAATTTACCAATATTTGCTAACTTAGTGCCATTTTTTTTTTTTTTTTTTTTTTTTTTTTTTTTTTTTTTCTATACTAGTGCCATGATAATGATAGAATTACATTGAAATACTATGTAGGATGTGTAGAGGAATTGATATAATGATATGAGGATTGTAGGATAAATTACACTGAAATACTGATGTAGGATGTGTAGAGGAATTGCATAAATGACAGCATTAGCTCAATAAAAGAGAAAAAGAAAGATCCAGCAAAAGCAAAAGTAAATAAATGGGCATTAGTCCAAATGGGATTGGGATCCATGTAGTCACACAGACCCAGACGTGGTTAGTCAGTTTGTATCCAACATACAGTCATACAATGGATCACACCATTATACCATAGCATCACATTGTACTGGTGTTATGGATGTGACCAGAAAGTTCTTTTTCTGTGGAACTGTCCCTCAATATATGTGAACTCTGAGTTCCTAGTAGGTTCCCAGCAGGCCTACACAGTCATTCTGAGTGAACTCTTGGTTCCCACACACACATGTCACTTCACACATAACACACCTTACACTCTTGGCCATAAAAATGAGGCAATTATAAGTTTCTATTTTCTTTTTTGGACATTTCTGTTTTTTTCTTTCAACAAACTCATTAACATGGGAAAAGCCGTCCCCTTCGGGCTACAGATTTAATACACCAGGTATTTCACCAGTGTCTTTTCTCTGCACAAGAGTGCAACTGCCATCAGAATTTATACTCTGCGTTCCATTCACATTAAGGTCCTTATAAAATAGGTCAATACAGCAGGCAGTAAATGAGTCAGTAATCTGTTGTTTGTGTTGGGACAAGGCTAGAAACAATGGCAAAAAAGGCAAATCAAGTGGTCAAAACAATCTCTGCAAGGTACAATAAGCGTGTGGATGTCTGTATGCAAAAACGTGTGTGTGGTGTGGTGTGTGTGTGTGTGTGTGGTGTAGTGTGTGTGTGTGTGTACCTGGACACTGTTGTTGCCCACAGTAGTTGCTCTCCTCCAGCGGCGGCTGACCCCAAGCCCCTCCCCAACCAGCTGAGCCAATCGCCTCTCCATCTTGGCCTGGAACGTGCGCTCACTCACGCGTTGGTCTAACACGCCCAACAGCACTACACACACACACACACACACACACACACACACACAAGGTCATTAGAACAGGAGTACGTACACACACACACTCACTCTCTCTGTCTCTCTCTTTCTGTCTCTCTCTCTCTCTCTCTATCTCACACACACACACAAACTCTAACACACACACACACACACACACACACACACACACACACACAAGGTCATTAGGACAGGAGTACGTACACACACACACTCACTCTCTCTGTCTCTCTCTCTCTGTCTCTCTCTCTCTCTCTCTATCTCACACACACACACAAACTCTAACACACAAACACACACTCACACAAAGACACACACCCACACACACATCACCCTCACATAGAGTTATTGTGACGTCAGAGAGTTCTTACCCGTCTTCACCCAAGAGGAGCGTAGCAGATGGGTCATATTAAGCTCAGGGTAATGAAATGCTGTGGATACACACACACACACACACACACACACACGCAGGCATATCTGTGATGAAAATAGCTTGTCAAGCCATTTTAGGCTAAAATATTATAACTGCGTCCTCCGAATGTTGTACGAAAACGTACTTCCTTCTTGCAGTTCTAAAAACATTCATAACAAAACACTACACACTGTTTCTTACATTAAAATATATGCAAATGCAAATCTGTCATATGTCACATGACATTTCCATGTCACTCTTTGTGCGTGTGTGTGCGTGTGAGTGTGCATGTGTGAGTCTTTGTGCGTGTGTGTGTGTGCGTGTGAGTGTGCATGTGTGAGTCTTTGTGCGTGCGTGTGTGTGTGTGAGTGTGCATGTGGGTGTGTGTCACTCTCTGCTATCTCCACGGCAGGGAAGCCAAAGTAGAGCTCTGTTCAAAACAATTTTACATTCTGGTTTGTGTGTGTATGTGTATGCATGCGTGTTTATGTATGTGTGTGTGTGTGTGTGTGTGTGTGTGTGTGTGTGTGTGTGTGTGTGTGTGTGCGTGTAAACTCACGCTCTGCTATCTGCACGGCGGGGAATCCCAAGTAGAAACTGTACTCCACCATGCTGAGCTGCCTGAGGTGGGCGCTGACCTCGGAGCCCAGCAGGTAGCCACGCTCGTCACGCACGGCGAAGGTGATGTCCACTGGCGCCCTCTGCTGTTGACGCTGGGCTTTGGCCATGCTGATAGTGATGTTGACAATCTGAGAGGATTTTGAGGTCAGGTTAACGCTTCAGGTCAGATTACTATTTGTGCAGTGTCAATGATATGGTTGTCATGGTTACCTCTATGGTGAAGCTTCCATTCTCCTGATAGCGTCGGCGCACCTCTCCGTACGCCGTGAGGAGGCCACGTTCCACCTGTTCACTGAAGGTACACACACGTACATCCACGTGGCCTGGTACAAACTGCAGTACTGCAATTTACAAAAAGTACAACAAACCAGTTTAGTTTGGTAAACAATACACACATTATTTTGTGCACAAACAAAGATGCACACACAAACACACACACAAAGACTCACACACTTGTACCTGAGTGTACTAGATGCTTGTGGTCAGGCACAGTGACAGCATTGAAAGTGACAGAGAGGATGGTGCTGGAGGCTGAGCTGCGCGTTGCTTGCCGGAGAGCGTTGATGACGGACACAGCCGTAAACACCAGTGGACCCGCCACCGTGCGGAACATGAAGTTAGGCGGCGCCTTCACGACCTGGCAAAGGTTAAAGGTCATGAGTTTTCAGCAAAGAAAAGCTACCTATTGATCTTTCAGTTTGGTTGTAGGTGAATCCAATTGTACACACTTATGCAAAGTGAAAAAATCTGCATGTAGGTTCTCTGAGCATCCATTCCCTTTACTAACACTAACACATATTTCCATAATTTCTGTACATTTTATATACTTTCAAGTTCATTTCACAAATGTGTATTAACCACACCCATGTAGTGATCACTTTATTTAACACTACTTTCAATGAATCAGAATCAGATCATGACTTCCTGAATAGAATGAAGAAAAGAAATGCAATCCTATGCATAGCCCTCCCACAGATTAATGAATTTAGCAAAATGAATGTGGTAACTTCAGGTTAATAAACTTGAAATGTTGGTAAATAATTTAACACATACAATACAGTACTATATTTCCTTTCTGTGGATTGTGATGCGAGGTATACCTACTGCCCTACTTCCAGCACACATATGAAGGACCATGGGAGGACTTGGTCTGGTTATTGTGGTGCACACACTAACACTTACATACATGCCAGAGCTAAACCATAGGCAACTTATAGTCTGTCATGGTTACTACTGATTGTAATTTTTCTCCATGACCCCTGGCAGTTGGGTTAGCCCCTTGAGTCGTGGATCTGCCCAAGGTTTCTTCCTAGATTAACTGAACATAAGGGAGTTTTTCAGAGCAGTGTGTGTGTATGCTAGGCATGTGAGTAGGATATCTACGAGTCATAAGTCACAGAAAGTCAGAGAATCAATGCGGCAATAGGGCACTCAAATTGAACCAGAGGCATCTGTGCAGATTGTGTCCTTTAACATTTTAATGTGTGTAACATTCAGTCTTAATGCCAACCTACATCCATGCTCCACACATGTTGCAGTATTTGCATACATTTCCTCTGGATTAATAAAGAACATATGCATATATGCATGCACAGTATGTATGCATGTATGTGTGAATCTATCTATCTAGCCACTCTACCTACTGTGGAGGACAACCTCCTTAAACTATTTGTTTAAGTGTTCAACAGTGTTTAACAATGTTGACCAAACACTCAAAGGAAACGGAAAACCGTCACAAACCTTGGCTTATCTTTGCGACTTTGAGCGCATCTCTGAATTGTTCAAATTTGCTGTACAAATTGTTCAAATTGTAATGACTGCTGTGTATACTATGATCCTACTGATCACTTAAACTTGGTGATTTCCTCTCTGTGAGGCACTGAGACACTCACCTGCAGCTCCACAGAGCGGTTGAACTCCCGTCTCAGGACGTCCTTGATGTGGGCTTTGGCGAATGCCACGGACGTGCCCACTGGCATACCTGCACCAGGTGAGACAGAGTAGTTTACTTTTAAGCACTTCTAAGTATACTTTAGAATAATGAGTATACTCACTTACATATATACATTTAGCAGACACTTTTATCCAAAGCGACTTACATTTGTCAACTATCAATTACTTCAGGGCCAGTCTCCCCTAGAGCAACTTAGGGTTAAGTGCCTTGCTCAGGCCCAGACGGTGGTAGCCAGGATATGACCCATTTTTCAGGGTACTAGCATGCTAGCCAGATTTCTTACCGCTACACTACCACTGCCCCAGTATACTCATTTGTATATTTTTTAGGTACTGTAAGGCCAATTTGAATACTGTTTAATAACAGGGTGTCTGACTATTTGGACATTACAATTTTCATTAGATTTTACAACATTATAATGCTACAATTATGCAAAAAACAATAGAAACAAAACAATTGCATAAGGTTTTAGAGTATTCAAACGTCAGATGTCAACTTTCAAAGTCAATTATTCTAGACAGTAAAATGCTCCAAATGTCTTAATACTTGAAATTGCCAATACAGACATTCTATATCACTATGACTATGGCTATGACTGAACCAACATACCTACTTGCACCTGGTACATCTCAGGTCTACTGATGTTGCACAAGGGCTGCCTGCTTGGTGGGGGCAGGGGGATTCTGGGAGTTGTAGGCAGCGGGGCTCGAGTTGAAGGCATAGTGCTGGGGCGGGGGACAGAGGGGATTCGAGGCGGCTTGATGGTAATTGCTTGGGTGGTAGGTTTTCGGGGCAACGTCGGGGCAGGTGGGGGTATTGCTGGGGGACCGGGGGGACGAGCTATGCCCATGGTGGCGTGGGGGGTGGGCTTTGGGGGAGAAGGCCTATGGGTGTCCGTGGGAGGGGCACGGAGAATTGGCGGGGAGAGGGATGGGGTGGAGCTGATGGAGGGTTTTGCGGGTGTGGGCGCGGGAGGAGGAGCATGTGTGTGCGTGTGTGTGTGCATGTGTGTGTAGGTGTGTGTGGGCGTTGGGGAGATGAGTGGGGTGTCTTTGCTGTCCCTGTGCTCCTGTCCAGGACTGGTGTTATCTTTGGACTCCTTGCTGTGCGTGTGTGTGTGAGTGTGAACATGTGTGTGCGAGGTGTGTGTGCGTGTGGCATTCTCGCGGTTCTGCAGCATGTTGTAGTACTCCAGGCTGTTCATGTCAGGTAGAAGCATTTCCGTTGGCTCAATGGGGTACATTTCTGCCCAATCAAAATCCAGCTCCTCGTCTAGGCCCGCCCCAGGAGGAAGGCGTGGGTCGCCGGGGATGATCGTTGGGGGGAGTGTCCTCGAGGAGAGGGGGAGCGTCGGGCGGGCAGGGAAGGCGGTGTCGTAGCTCACGCCCGTCCCGCCCTCGTCCAGCTCCTGCTCATGCGTGTGTGTGTGCGTCAGGGAGTGTGTGAGCGTGGGCAGGCTGGAGAGCAGCGAGAGGTCCTCGGCGTCGGCCCCCATGAAGGTGAGCGTCTCCAGGTAGTCGCCCGACCCCCAGTCTTCCGCTGTCGGCGACGACTCTGTGTCGTCGGGCGGCGCCAAGGTGGGCGTGGCTGGCGTGGGCTCGTTGCCATGGAGAAGAGGCCCCTGGCTTGGCGCCAGGAGCTCGGGGGGCCGAAGCAGCAGGTGGATCCCCTGGGCGCCGTCCTCGTGGCTCCCGTCCTCACGGCTACCAGCGTCGTTCGGGTCGTTAGCGGTCTCCGTTACCGCCCTGGACGCGTTGGCGTTCGTGTTCGCGTTCGAGTTCGAGTTTGCGTCTGAGGCCGTGGTCCTTCCATGGCCATGGTGACCACCAGTCTTTTTGGAATGTCTGGATCCTGAGGGAGAGTGTGGATGTCGTCGAGCTGCTTCGAAACGCAGTGGCGCAGGTGACGACGACGAAGACGACGAAGACGACAACGACACCAACGAAGATGTTCTGTTTGCAGCCAAAGCTATTCTTCCAGCAGACTCGGGGAGACCCCTCTCCGACAGGCTGGTCACTGCAGACAGACACAGAATAGCCAATGAATGGTATGGCTGGAGCTGCCGCCAACCTAGAAACGTAGTGGTACACACAGCAGTGCTTTTGAATATTTAAACAATCATACCTGTGTGTGTGTGTGTGTGTGTGTCTGATATTTATACGCACATAGCATAGAGTTCAAACACAGCAAGGGACAAAGAGTCTGACGTAGTGTCATCTCTGTACAGCTAAATTGTGTAACAGACCCAGTATGAACACACAGACACAGTATATATATACACAGTATATACATACAGTTACAAAAAATACAACTACAAAAAATGTCTATAAAAAGTGAATACAAAATTTACTGCCACTTCTGAAAAGTATCCACTAGCATCTCTGGATACTAGGATACTAGACCTCTGCATTGATTTACAAGACTGATACTCTAAGTAGGACACACACACACACACACACACACACACACACACACACACACACACACCACACACACACTTACTTGCCTCAACAGTGTGTTAAGGCTATGAATGTCTACACACATGAGCATCAGCCCACATTAAAAAGAGCAGCACGGTACCCATGATGTATCATCCACTAAAAATACCTGTCCTATCAGAGAGTCTTCTTCCCCTGCAACAAACGCAGTACACACAGCTTGTAAAAAGGGGGAGTACCACAGGGTAGCAACATCTGTGTGTGTGTGTGTGTGTGTCTGTGTGTGTGTGTGAAGAGTGTATGAGAACTGTCCAATGGCCTGGTAATACAATGACCTCTCAAAGACAGTGATACCTGGACACACATTACACGTAGCATATTATGTATACTGTTATAGATGCACAAAAAGTATCACACCACATTCACTGTCCTTTTTATCAGACAATGTCTCAAGGTTTATGCAGTTTACTAGTAGTACTAGTGGACATAGTTACCTCTAAGAGAGAGAATAAAGAACTGGGAATCGAGCACAACCGAGAACTGGATGTTTTAAATCACTTGAATCATATCCCTTTGACATCCCCTTGATCGTCATCCTCTTATCAGTGCCAGCATGTTTTTCAGACCACAGTCAATGGGTCTTTCTGAAAACGTAATCTACTTGGATAACCTGGTTCTACAAGGTCTACCTCATTCTAATAAACTATAGGCACCTCATAGCACTGACTTTATGATGTTCAGTATTAGCACAGGCATACCTTCTAATCAGAAGAAATGATTGGACCAATAAAAAGAATCGACAATGGCAGTGATGTTGATAAAATCCTACCAATTCCAACCCCTAGTGGAGACAGTTAGCTCCCAGGCCCCTGGGTTAGCTAGTCAGTCCGTCACTGGGAAGCCTGGCGCTTGAAACAAACCTGTGATTGTGCTTACATAGCTCTGGGACAACTGCATTGTGACAAACATGCAGATTAGCCTCATACAAGCGTGCATCTCTTATCTGCAATACGCCACAAAAACACTCCCCCCCTCCCCCCCCCACACACACACACACAAATACATGCACACACACACACACACACACACACACACAACCAGAGCTGTTCCCTACACTTGCAAACAGACACCCAGATGTAAATCTGATTAGATGAGGAATAGTCATGTTCTGCAGCTCTGAGAGCACCCTTAAAAGCCACTAATCTGAAAATCGTATTATAGTAGCACAGGTGCTTGGCGAACACTCAGAGTAAGGCCAAAAATACTGGAACAGCAGTGGTACTGTACTGGTCTGTGTGTGTGTGTGTGTGTGTGTGTGTGTGTGTGTGTGTGTGTATGTGTGTGTGTACACGCGCGTGTGTGTGTGTGCGTAAACAGAGAGAGGAGTGGTGAGAACAGTACAGCGGAATAATCATAAGCACCCTCATTAGCCTCAATCATAGTTAAACAGCAGGAACTGTCTCAAGGGAATGCACTCTCACAGGCCCACAGGACACACACACACACACACACATACACACACAACCATCCTTTTTTCACACATGATGACACACACAATCTTCTCACACATACACACAATTTTTTCTCACTGTTTTAAGTGTCCCTCTCTTGCCCGTACTCTCATGCTCTTCTCTCTCTCTCTCTCTGTCTCTTTCTCTCTCTCTCTCTCTTTCTCTCTCAACACACATACAAACCATATATTTTTCTCTGCTCCTCCCTATCAATTTGTCTTGTTCTGTTTCTCTCTCTTCCTTCATACACACACACACACACACACACAAATACACACACACGCACATGCGCACACACACACAGCCTGGGACTCTTAAGGTATATCGATGTGTGAACTGAGAGGTGTTGCCGTGGCGATGTCTTGCATTGCAGGAGTGTGTCACGTGCAGCTGGACTCATTGGTATTCAATAAACGTAGCGCCACTCTTGTGCTTGTGCACACATACACACACATACAGAGAGAGAGAGAGAGAGAGAGAGAGAGAGAGAGAGAGAGAAAGATGCACGCATGCTCTCTCTTTCTCTCTCTCTCTCACACACACATACACCGAAATACATACACGTTTGCTCTCTATAACCACCCCCCCACCCCTAATACACAGACACACACACACCACTATTCCACTGACACAGATTCCAAATGAAAGAGGCAGAGGAGGAGAGGCAAAAGGGAGGCGAGGGAGAGAGAGAAAGAGGGAGGGTGGGAGAGAAAGAGAGAAGGTGGGAGGGGAAGACACAGTAGCAGAGGGGAAAGAGGAGACAAAGATGGAGAGAAGGGAGGGTGAAAGAGAGGGAAAGAGAGAGAGAGAGAGGGGCAGACAGCAGTGGAGGAGGAAAGAGAGAGCATTTCCCAGAATAGCAGCATGTAACAGTATTAGACCTGTCTGCATTCAGACAGCTTTGAACCAACTCATCTAATCATCATGATATCAGATACAGACAAACATGAGAGATAGAGAGACACAGAGAGATAGATAGATAGAGAGAGATACACACATAGAGAGAAAATGAAAGGGAGAGAGAGAGAGAACCAGAGAGACAGAGAGAGAGAGATATACACAGAGAGAAAAAGAGAGAGGAGAGAGAGAGAGAAATATACTGATATTCAGGGATACACTGTGCCAGTGAGAAGGAGTGAGACAGGAAGTGAGAGGAAGAGCGAGGGAAAGAGAAAGAGGTGGAGAAAGTATACAGGGAGACAGTGTGTCACTTTGTGATGAGAGAGAAGGAATAAGGGAGAAAAGGTGAAAGAGACAGAGAGAAACAGAGAGAGAGAGGGAGAGAGGGAGGCAGGAGGAAAGAGAGAGGGAACAAGGGAGGTAGGTAGAGAGTGTGATCCTCACTCCATCACTGGTGTTCAGATCAAAAGGCCAGAGCAGCGAGAAGCAGAGAACACACACCAGTCACAGTAGTGCAGAAGACAGCAGGAGTGGAAGACTAACCACCAGTGTGTGTGTGTGTGTGTGAGAGAGAGAAAGAGTGAGAGAAAGAGTGAGAGAAAGTGAACATGGGTCATTTAATGTATATGTATTTATGGCAAATGTATTTTGTGTGAATGTGTGTGTGTGTGTGTGTGTGGTGTGTGTGTGTGTTGTGTGTGTGTGTGTGTGTGTGTCATGTACGCACTTGCACAAAGAGAAATCCCTGAAAGTCTGCCTCATTCATCTGTGACACACTAAGCCATCCGTATGTGTGTGTGTGATGTTATGAATAGTGGCTCTGCTGCATAGTGTTCCTTCTCTTCGGCCATGGGATGCTCAGTGCCACTCTCCATGAAAAGTAATCACACATCCTTCTTTACACATCCAGTACTGCTCCGGGAACAGTAGGCAGTATACATCCTCCAGGGCATTCATATTCTTATGTTTTGAGCCATCCTTATAGGAATACACTATAGCACACAACAAATGACACCTCACATTGGATCCTATAAATAATTATATTTCAGCAAAGCACGGGGAGATAGAAGGACACAAGCTAGTAAAGAAAAAAAAACAAGCTCTTTCACAATTCTTGTTGTAATATAACATAAATATAACATAAATATAAATACAATATAAATCTGTGAAGATTTTCATTCATCCAGGTCCTGGTATTCAAAAGTACTAAGTTCCAGGCAACTAGACTTTTTTGGAACTTGAAAAAAGAGGTTCAAGCTCCAAAAGGAAGTTCAGTTACCTACAACTAACTATATCAAAATAAAAGATATTTTGATATCATATATATTTCCCCTTTGGAGGAAAGGTTTGATAATGGCGTCCCCATCGGCTCTCTCCTCTTTGCACCAAGGTTCTTGCAGGTTAAGTCAACACTGTGTCCCACCCCCCTCCTCACACACACACACACACACACACACACACACACACACACACACACACACACACACACACACACACACACACACACACACAGTTGTTGGTGAACAGATGCCATTTCAGTGAAGTGCTCTCTTAATTATGGGCTATGGCTGTGAGCACTGTGTACTTCATTACAGGAATGAGAACTCTGATCTCATCAATCAGTCTCTGCAGGACCCAGTAGCGTTTCTTGGCCAAGAGCGTATCCAGAGAGGTCTCACACTGGAGACATTATGGCCTTGCCTATAACCTTGCCACCAACAGGTTTTTCCTCCTCAAAAGGGGAGAAATCTGAGAAACTGGCTGTACGGAATTAATTATACAAGTGTGTGTGTGTGTGTGTGTGCGTGTTTGTGTGTGTGTGTGTGTGTGTGTATAGCTCAGTGGACAAGGGGTTATGCTGAGCAAATGGAGGATTTTCTGTTCAAATCCTAGTTGATCACTTGATTTAGTGCATTGTGCCCTCAGCTCAGGCCATATTAGCTATATTAGATATCTGCATTACCTTTATCCCCCTTGCTGTAAAACCTGTACCTGCATTGACTGGGGGTTACCCACCATGGACAGGTGCCCCTTCAAGGAGAATCAGCTCAATGTAGCACCACCACAGAAACAGGATATAAGCACAACATGGTTCCTATTGACTTTCTCTATCTTAGGAAGGATGATGAGTTTAACTCCTTCACTCCTGACAGTGTGATGCGCACAGCTGCCACTCACTAGTCTAGTGAGATGAGATGTCACTACTTTTGCACATCCACTGCACCCCTCTTTTGTAACACATTTACTGTGTATAACCATCAGTGCTCCTTATGTCTAGTATCAGACAATTCATGTGTATTTTGCTACACACTCTGTAGTGCTAAACCCCTGTGACTAAGAACCCTTAACACACTCCACACACACAATGTCTGCACACATGCAGCCAGGTTTGGTATGTAACACCTGTCTACCTGCCTACACAGAGGTAAGTTACAGAACTAGCTCTAATAAACTAAGGCTGGCAGTGCCCAGCTAACTCAACTAGTCAATTAGTCTACTAGCAATCACACACTTTATCTTAGTGTGTCCCTTCCTCTGTCTATCCTTACACAGGACTTTATCTAAATTCCATTTCAAATGTTCTGAATGAATTATTCTAGAGGACACAGGGCTAAGCTTCTGTAAACCCACTGTACTGACAAGAAAATAGCAATACAAGCTCATGATGTCTGACAGTGTAGGACATTCAGATGGCAGATGTAGAACACCAGACTCACACACATACACAGATGACCCACGCACATGGGATTGAAGAATTGCTTTACCTGCCACAGGTGTGCTCCATGTCGCCATGGTGACCAGCATCCCAGCGGCCAGCAGCAGCGCACACCAGCCCTGCATGCGCCGCCCAAGCGTCTGGTTAGAGCTTGGACCCGAACTCTCGCTGCTTTCGCTCTCCATCATGCGCACGTCAGGACATGTCAAATCCCCTGAGGCGAGACGGTTCCTCCCTACCAATCACGGGTATTCCCGCGCTGGGCGCCTGCCCGCCGATCCTTCTCTGGACGGAAGGAGAGGGATGAAGAGAGAGAGAGAGAGAGAGGGGGAGGGCGAGCTTTATTAGTAAAATTGTATGTAAATAAAGGAACGAGGTCCCAGTGCCGGTCCTCGAGGCTGCACGGCACAGCTGAGAGGAGACGCCGCAGCCGGTTACTACGGCACGCGCCGCGCCTCCCAGGGCTCCACAGATGATGGATTACCATCAAATCACGAGCAGATCTCGAGCCACGGGCGTATTCTACAGCAGTGCTCTGCTTCTCAAAAAATGATAATTCACTATGCGGATACCCCCGCCCCCTCCTAATACTCATTTACGCACCATTAACACCAGAGACTAAAATGATGCAAATACCTTGACCATTCACTATAAAAATCTACAGGTCTGATCAAAATTCGCACGTAAAATATGGGCGGGGAGAGCAGATGACTAAACGAACAGCCTTCAGAGACGAACGGGTTAAAATCGTACAAAATGCTCCTAGCACAAAGACGGGACTCCAGCATCACACTAACACAAATAGCAGCACTTACGCTTTCGTTGAACATAAAGTGGGCCAAACGAGAGCAAATCTGGTTACCTGACATTTTGAGATGCAGCAGTGGCCGCCTCACACCTCTCCCGGTTCCCTTCGACCACTCACCCCGTTTAGCAAATCTAACGGGAAAAATCAAAGCCACTGTAGGATGATGCTCGGTGGAGGCGTCTCCCACCTGGTCGAGAATTACAACGCGCGCAGTGCGTTGAGGGGTGCCTGTCCGGAAACCATGCGTCCTATAATAGCAATTATAATGAATTTCTTACATGCTGTCTCTGCTATATCCTGATGCACAGCCAGACTGAGATGGAGAATAACGCGAGGAACAGAACGGAATCACTCATGTCCCGTTCATTAACTGAATACCGACTAGCGATTCTCAGCACGTCCCTGCCACTCTATTAAAAGCAGGCGCGCGGATACCCAGCTGTTTCTCCGTGTATGGGAGAAACGTTCACAATGTGGTAGTGGAATATCCGTACGAATCTTTACATACTACATTTATCCGCACTGTACTTTACATGATTTTACAAATAAATGCACGCTCGGTGATCATTCATCTTACCGTTTTCCCCCTTGCAGTCTTGAGCCCGCTTCATAGCCCCGCCCGACAGAGCATTTCATTGGGGATGTGTGGAATAAAAAAATACTGTCATTGGCTCAACACGCAGTCAGTAAAATGGGGTTAGATTGTCTCCAGTTATTTCTTCCACGGGCGTCTGTAGTTACGTGGGTGCAGTGTGTCAGGCTGACTGCTTTCGAGAGGAGCGTGGCCCTGCGGGTTCAGCATCTTAACGCAGGATGAATATGCTGGACTAGTCTGTGTAAATGATATGAGGATTAGGCTACTGCTCTTTCATGCGTGCAATATTATGGCGGGACGAGCCACAGGTGCATGCCTGAGCCGTGTGTTCCGAATAACGGGATTACATATCTATCTTTTTAAAAAAGAATCTGCAAAGAGACTCTGCCCTCTCATTGCCTCCATTATAAGACGGAGTTACCCGTCATAACGTTTCATCATCATGAGCCCCGGCTAATAAAAAAATAGTCGAATATTAGTAGGAATAGGCCTACACAGACAAATACTCAGCGCTCTGAACAATTTATGATTGATATTGAAAATACAACGAAGTCTTTAGTTTCAGTATAAATACATTTGAAGTAAGGCTACAGCTGATAGCCTCCCCATTCCACATAAGACAGCAGGGATACTGTAGATAGTCAACTAGATAGGAAATGAAGGCATCCTGTAGCATCCATGTCATGCCATACACAACTAGAAGAACACTCAGAGAGCGCAGACCTCCGCCATGGCAATATAGGGTCACTGATCCAATACAAATTCCAGACGGTATTCCGGATCACCACCAAAATTCTGTTTTTTGACCTAATATCCACGTCAATCAAATCCGTACTTTTCGAGTTATCTTGCTCACAGACAGACAGACAAACGCCGGCGAAAACATAACCTCCTTGGCGCAGGTAACAAGCCATACTCACACATCCACTTACAGAAACGATAAAGAGAGGGTAATGGTGCCACTGTCATTATAGTGTGAAAGTAGAGAAGAGATATGCTGGAGGATGCATGTGATGTAAGATTTTGGGGTTTGCCAATAGCCTCAATTCCAGAGCTGAACTGAATCAGTCTGATAATGCACATACAGGGAGCCTCAGGACAATCAATGATGGCATTAAACTGAGTGCTTGGATAATTGAAGCGAGACACGAAAAGATAACCACTGGAGAACATATAAATGACTTTTAATAAAACAGACCCATATTTTACATAAATATATATACACAAAATTAGCATTTTTCCAGAATGAAAACAATTCCTTTGTGTGTGTGTGTGTGTGTGTGTGTGTGTGTGTATGTGTGTGTGCACGCATGTGCTGCACAAAGAAGCATGGCGTCACTTGTTCAGATTTGGTAACAGACCAGAAGGCAAGGTATAGTTGAGTAATGTCTGTGGTTTAAAGCTGAGTCATTATCAAAACACAATCACTATTAGTATTATAGGTAAGCAAACCTGACTTTGAATGCCCTAACACAGCCTATTCATACTGTGCAAAACACACAGTCATTCTTTAGCAGTCTCTCTGGCACACAAAACAAGTGTGTGTGTGTGTGTGTGTGTGTGTGTGTGTGTACGCGCACGCGGTTTCACCGCACCGTTTGTTCCTCCACCTCAGCGATAGAGACAAACCGTGGCCGGCGGCGTATTTTTCTCTTGGTGTTGTGTTTGGTGTTCCGTTGGTACATGTCTGCAACACAGACAGACAGACAGAGACAGACAGACAGACACACACACACACACACACACACAAAGACACAGAAGCACAAACACATTCACCATGACATACACAAACGGACAAAACCACCGATAAATTTCTGTGTCTGTGCTCATCAACATACAGTTCTGTACTTCCTGTCTGTCTGTCTGTACTCATCAACATACAGTTCTGTACTTCGTGTCTGTCTGAGGTCATGAACATACAGTACTGTACTTCCTGTCTGTCTGTGGTCATGAATATACAGTTCTGTACTTCCTGTCTGTGCTCATTAACATACAGTTCTGTACTTCCTGTCTGTGGTCATTAACATACAGTTCTGTACTTCCTGTCTGTCTGTGCTCATTAACATACAGTTCTGTACTTCCTGTCTGTGGTCATGAACATACAGTTCTGTACTTCCTG
>PYXC01002107.1:560000-577500 GCA_015244755.2 Tenualosa ilisha
TGAGCAGGTAAGACATGAAAAGAAGGATTTACAGTAACACACACACACACACACACACACACACTACCTGTCTGCGTAGTTAGTCTGTACACATTCTGGTAGATGATTGGTAAGTCCTGGATGATGTCATCACCCAGGCCTCGTTCCTGCAGCATCCTGTGTCCCGATTGGTCAACAGTGTGCAGGCGTTTGCAGCGTGAGCCAAACATGCAGTCGCCCTGCAGCAGGTGCATGCACAGGTGCAGCTTGGTGCAGCCATCCCGAAACGTGCAGGACCCGTAGGGCCCTGAACCTTTGTTGTAGTGGGAGCACACCTGTGTATGTGTGCACACAAACACACACAGACACACACACAGACACACACAGATATACACAGCACAGACAAGCACACAGGTAAGGAGGTGTTGGTTACTTGTCACCATACTTACAGACGAAATGCATACTACAAATTGTCAAATAAATTTTGTTTTTGTGATCCATGCAAGGCTCATCCAAACACATACAATAGGGCTGAACAACATGAACATTTTTAACTGTGAGGAAAATCATGCCTGATAACCTACATACTGTGTGGCATACTGTAAGATGTCAGGGCAGAGCACTGCAATACGGTACTACATTTGTCAAGTGGACAAAAGTTTGTTTATCTTTAACTTAAAATAAATATAAATGCCTTGTCAATATGGCAGTGTTTTACTTGATAATAACTATTTGGTTGTAGTTGATTGTATTTTTTATATAAATAGCAAAAAGATCAAATGCAACTTCTAGATATGAAATAAACCTGACTGCGATTAACTCATCAATATGGTGACTGTTCATCAGCAGCACAATGGGCCCTATTTTAACGAATTAAAGACAGCCATACGCTACTTGCTATTCATGTAAGGGTTAAGCACAGTCATAAAGTCTAATGGTGCGTGGAGGAGTGAAAAAGGAGCAGAGAGGTGCGGCCATCAAATTCTGTCTTCTGTTCAGGTTTAAATGACGGCAAGTTATACAGACACTGAGTGCAATAATAAACAATTCTGATCTCTGGTCAGTTGAGTTCATTAGAGATCAGTTGAGTTCATAAAGGAGAAAATATGAGCAAAATACGAGCAGGTAACTCATACTTCATACCTAGTAATTCATTTGTAGTGTAGTAATGCATCTGTGTGTGCAGATGCCTTATAAGCACTAGTGTGTATTCAGAGGAAGAACACCACCAATCTGCGAATAGCCTGCCTTCGAAGACAAATGATTCAACGCCTCTGTCATGCTTATGATAATTCTGGAGCATGCCAATCAAAGATCTAAGGAACTCCTTGTCACTCCTTTAGCAACCTCACATATTGGTGTGAGTTATGATGAGCATGGCATGAAGATACATTTTCCAGTGTCCAAAAAACATGGCCCAGCCTTACTGTCTGCAGCCATATAAACAGAGCCCACTGCTGTTCACATGCATTTAAAGGACAACTCTGGCACCTATGGTTCTGTCGGTAGAGGACTTTCCATACTTTCAGTCTGTACAAAAATTATGGAAATCCATTGAACGTATTTGAAATGAGCAAGCTAGCCTTCTAATATTGTAAGCACCTACAAAACACAGCTAACAGGGCAGATTCCACGTGTCAAAATAAAAGCTTAATTCTGTTAGCTATGTTTTGTAGTCCTTATGATATTTGCAGGCTAGCTGGCTCATTTCTGAACAAATTTTCGTAATATTTGCACTGAGTGAAAGTACGTAAAACCTTCTAACAACTGAACTATAGATTGAATGCCCCGGAGTTCTCCTTTAAGACTGTAATCTCATTATGTCACCATATTGTGAGCAGCATTTTGTTCAGCCTTAACACACATACTACCAAATCAATCAAATATTAGCAAACCAGCACACACACACACACACACACACACACACACACACACACACACAGTGTGACTTGTATGTCTTTTTTGATCTGTCATTGCTTCCCACACAGTATGTCTTTTAGTCATGCATGTGCGCCCACGCGCCCTCACACACACACACACACACACACACACACACACACACACACACACACACACAATGTTTAACTTTACCTCTGATCTCCATGTACTCCAAACACAAATTTTCCAGCCACTGGGCTATTTTTTTTTTCTTTTTATTCTTTGGTTTTTTTTTTTCCTTCGTTCTTTTTTCTTTCGTCTTTCTTTCTTTTTTTTCTTTTTTTTAACTTGTTTTGTTTTTGTTAACGTGTTCCGCACAGCAACGCAAGCTCCACACCAAAGTGTTGCTTCATGATCTTCAGCATCTTGGTGAACTCCAACCTCTTCCCTCACTCCCCTCTCTTCTCTCTTTCCGAACAACTGTTGCATTTTTTTTGGTCTTTTATTTTTTCCCCCACTGCTGTATTTTATTTTTATTTTTTTTTATTTGGATGCTTTTGGCACATCTGCTGATTGGTGACTCACTACAACTTGCTATATCACTTACACTACATTCATCACTGGGTCAAACACTGGCTTGGACTCGACTGCTTCACAAAAACTGTAGGGTTTCCTCACGACCGCTACCTGTCAATCAACCTGCCATCAGCGCACACACACATTTGCAAGCATAAGGTCGGGGCTTCGCGCAAAAAAGGGGGCCTGGGCACTTGATTGGTTGCTTGGAGGAGTTGCCAGGAGACGCAAGTCAGGTCACGTGACAGGGTATGGAGTTAAAAACTGCATTTGCGTGAGGAAAACAGGAATACAAACAAAAACGTTAACAATCGAGTGTCAATGCACTGTATGTCTATGTGTAAATGTTTATTCTTCTAGGAGGATGTTTAGGTCTTGAGGGGATTAGCTTAGTATGTTGAAGAGCCTGTTTGTAGGTATACTGCTGTATAGATTTAGTCGTTTATGCCTAATGGGGACTCAAATATGACTATACCAAAGGGTGAAGTGTAAGACTGCAGCTGGGTGAACCACCAAGACGCTGCAGTAAACTGTTCCGTATACGGTTTCATCGGGCATTTTGTGTGTGTGTGTGTGTGTGTACGCACGACTAAGCATGCAAGTGTGTGTGTTAGTGTGTGTGTGTGTGTGTGTGTGTGTGCGCACGTATCTTAATGTATGTGTGTGTATGTCGCCTACCTCTGGCAGCAGTGAGGGGTCGTTCTGCAGCAACAGTAGGAACAGTTCATCCTCATGGAGTTCATGAAGAGTGCACTCCCTCAGCAAGCGATAGTTATGTTCAGACTGCACGTCATGGGAATACTTGCATGGTTTCCTGATACACACACACACACACACACACACACACACACACACACACATCAGAGTTCACGACTGCATTGTGTTCTTGAAACAGTTTGCTTGTTCCCATCTGTATTGTCCTCATTTCACTCTAACCACAACTCATATTCAGACTTTACAGTCAAAATGTTCTACTCTCATAATGTTCCTCTACACGATGGCTTGTTTTACTTCAGCACAATCATTAGATGTTTGACATATAAATAATGTGCAGGTTATGCAAGAGCCAGCTTTCGTCTGCAACAAACATACATAACAACACAACATAACAACATAACAAACATACATAAGAACTCAGAAGAGTGAAACTGATTGACTGGAAATTCAGTCCACAATTGTTTCCCCGGTAACTTCCCCAGGAAGCTAGTGAATAAAGCAAAGGACATAGCCATAGTTTGAGGCATCAGACGTCATCTGTTAAGATAATTAGTTAGTTAGATAATTAATTAGTAGACTGGCAGTATCTAAGTTAGGCCTAAATGTGACTGAAAATGGTGAGAGAATGAATGAGTGAGTGTAAAAGTTCCTAAGTGCTTATAGAAGTTGAAGTTGGTTTTGAATTGAATTTGAATTTGAGTTGGTTGATACTGAATATTAAAAGTGGAACGACTGGAACAATTGTATATTTATTATTGAAGTGGATTGATATGTTATATAGTTAGAGGACCGAGGGAGTCTAGTTACAGGGACAGACAATGGGAGCTCAACTCAGAAGAGATTTGAGTGGCTGTAAGCAGCTGTGAGTATAAGACAGGTGCATAATTAGTTTAATTGACCAGCAATGACATCTCAATGCCCCTCATCCCATTCTAGGTCCATAGGGCTAAAATTGAAATATTTAAGCAATTAAGTGAGAGTGAGAGTGGAGTTGGTAGTGGGTGTTGCCACGGGTGTGTTTTGGCTGCAGGCACGAAGCCAAAAGGCTGAGTTTGAACTGTTCCTTACTGATGTATATTAGTTTTTATCACACCATAATAAAATGTAATGCCCACATCCACTTATGACCTTTGTTAACCACACTAACCCAGAGGAAAGTATCCTGCCCATAATTAATGTCATAGTTCAGCCATTTCCTTTTGTCTGAAAAGCCTGCTTGATAGAGACACCACTTCCTGACAGGCAGTCTTTTAATACAATGTTGAATGACTGAAGAGTGCATCACTCCTGTCCACTGTCCACATGTTTTGTGTTAAAATAAACAGCCGCTCATTAGGAAAGGTTATCTTGCTTTTTTTTTTTTTTTTTTTTTTTACTTCTCATGAGATGACCATTAAAACGGTACTGTTATCATTTCGCCACCTTTTTGGGCAATATGGATATCTGCCTGGCCCATGGACACTATGACAAGGTGATGAACATAAAATGGGCATAATGAAAATATCCATCATTACAACGCAAATGTAGCAATAAACATATTCCAACCATGTACAAACAGATTGTACTGCCATAATGACATTGTGCCAATTGTGTCGTAGTGCAAAAATAGTGTTTGGCTACTACTCATAGCGATATAGTATGGGTCTACACCTAATTATAGTAGAAGAGGTGTATGCCAGCTTCTCACTGCGCCATTCCAATATCAGACAAGTCTGGGACACGAGAAGGCAACATGCTCGAATGTCTACATACCAGCAGAAACAAATGCACGGGCAATTGGAGCGCTAAACCACGAACTGCTAGTCAAATAGCTAGTTATGAAACCACTGATGATCGTTTCCTCTGAAATGTGTGCATCCCTAGTAAAACGAAACACAACATGCCATCGTGTAGCCTGTACCACTCACCTGCCTTTGCCATAGCGACAGTTTCCGTACACAAAATATTTACAAAGATGGAGTTCTTGACAGTCGGTACATTCTTGTTTAGAGTAGTTCTTGCACAAGCGAAGGGATGTTTTGGCAACAACGATGCAGTCGGACCCCCTCTCTCCTCCACCTCCCGTTGTTTGCTCTCTGGTCTTCACTATTGCAAACCTGGGGCATTTCTTAACGATGTACCAAAAATCGTCTTCCTCGGTACCAAAGCGCTGGTAGACTTTACGATAAAGCTGCAGCAGGTCCATAGCCCCTTTGTTCGAACATAATACACTGGTGGCATGATGAATAACTCTTGCGTACTTCGACATTTTATTGGAGTTCCCGATGCACCTCGACCGGAATTCGGTGCCGTGTAGTAACTCCAGCTGGTGAAAGCGGAAGCTTGCGTTGTGATGCGTCGGTTTGCGGAGTGCGGACTCGCCCCCAAGAAGGAGGTGTTCCCCGGCATGAATTCCCGGCGTGAATGCAATGTTCACAGCACCGGTCCTGTCTCATGTAGGCTAAATAGTGACTTGCAGAGAGCACACTGCGGGAAATTTTAGAATAGATACATGTCAAAAACGCCCAGTAGGATATCAAAGAGCATCTGCACTGTTAATCTAGGCAGCACATCATGTGTTTTTTACGCATTGGGCAAATATATTACTTTCTCTTTTTAGGATAGTCTAACCTCTTTCCAGTTGTATGTGAAGTTTCAAGGACCATGCTAAATTCCACTGGCGTTAGACTATAACAGCACATTTCAGACCAACCAAACTGATATGAGGGACGGCAGCATTCTGCACATTTAAGATGTGCGTGGTCTCCTGATTTGACCAAGACAGAATCAGCTTCTACTTGGACATTATAGCCCACATTTAGTTACACTAATTGCAAGTGCAAGAAATTGCCCTACTGTATGCAAATATTTTACAACAACTCAAACATTTTCTACTTAATAACGCTAAAACGCAAACTATGGTTGCTGGCACAGACAGCGTTTCTCTGGCCATGACAACGTTTACTATAAGGAACAGTCTTCAAACAGAAGTAAGTAGCATAGACGAGTAGGGCGTTTACGTAACGGTAGACCTGCTTGAAATGTATTAGTCGACTGTAAATTTGCCAGAAAAATCCAACATAGCTTGCTACGTTGTAATTTTATTTTGGTGCATTGTTTGTTTGACACTTTAGCCTACCACGGGGTGGCAGTGTTACTTTGTCGCGCGTTATAAATGTCATGTGGCGCTTGCCGTATTGTTGTCATACGACCAACATGGAGTGGGAAAACCATTGATCTGGTGCACAGGAGATACTTCTGGATTTCAAAGTCGTTGGTGGTGAAGAGATAATGTATTTTTTTGGCAGATTTATGATGCCTGGTTTAACGGTGAATCGAGGAGGAATGTGCAAGAACTTGGAAAATATATAAGTTCACAGAATGTGAACCAGATTTTTACGTAATGCTAGCTAAATACGATAAAAACCGCTAGCTAGGAAGCAAGTGACAAGTTGCTAACAGGTTGTTGACCAGTCAGTGCTTTCAGCCCTCTGTATTTTTTTCTAAACATGACGGAGGCTGCAAAGACCGAAGACCAGCGACCGGTTCCCAAGGAGCAGGCGGTATTGGAGAGTTTCTTTACTCAACTCGGGATGTTCTCGTTTGACCGGGCCAAAGACTACGTGGAGAAGGAGAAAGATATCAGTAAGAGTGCGGGTCCCATATGGGCCTCTCTGCTCGCTGCTCTTGCCCACTTGGCCGCTGCAGAGAAAGCCTACCACAATATGACGTTCCTTGGTCAAAAACTAGGTACGGACCTAACTTATTGCATTTCTGTAAATAGTCTGGCACGAGAAAAAGGGGAAGTCGTGTCGCTTACCTCTATAGTCTTCCCAGCTGGTCTATTCATATTTATGGTACGAAGGCACGCAGTCCACAGCCCAGCATTATGCTGCCTAGCATAGGAAAACAGTATTGATTTTCATTAATCTCCTTCAGTCTTGAAGAAGGCGACTGGCTCTGCAATAAAGTGATAGTTGTTTAGTGTCATGGGTCACCAAGGACCTATAACCTAATTCTGACAGTAGTTGGTGGTTTCTATGTATGCTTCAACATAGGTATAGCTACAGCTATGATTTTTTTTTCATGGTGATGATTATACATTCTCTCTGTGTGATGTAACAGGGGGACAGTCTTTCTTCAGCAGAAAAGACTCCATCAGGACCATTTACACATCAGTGTTCAATGAGCTGAAAAAGGTGGTTTCCATGGGACGCCACGCCTCTGCCACAGGCTCTGCCCCTTTCCTGGAGGACCTGCTATCCCATCTGTCCGAGCAGTTGTGTCACTTCACACAGGCTCGGACAGAGATCGCAGACTTTTACGAGAAGATGTATGCGCAGGCCAACCAGAAGACTGTCAACTCCGAGGAGTTGGTCAGCATCCTTGAGAGCATCCTGCACAAGTACAGTTCCAAGTGAGTGTGGGTGAATGTTTATAGAACGTTATGCAGTTATTTAAGCCCATTGCAGTTTGTCTCTGCTCTTTGGTGCTTTGACGGCAAATGTCCTTGGTCAATCTATACAAACACTTTTGTACAATTGTTTGCAGTTAAGTGCTATTGTCATTATATTGTTTATGCAGGCATTGCAGGTTCTCTGTTGAATTTTATCCCCAAAAAATTAAGCATTAAGACATTGGACAAGCATTCTTGAGTCATTGTATGCAGTGGTGTTGGACCGGTTGTCATGTGCAAACAATCAAGAATAATTTGACTATTTCTATGAACCCTTTTGGGCAAGGACTATGGTATTGTAAAGTAGGTCTGGCTATAGCAGAACTGTAGTGCAACATACATAATTACGCATAACTGTGTACAGTCTAATAGTAGTACATTGTCATAAGAAAATGCTACAGAGTGAATTGTTATATTAAAAATATGGCCAAGCATATTGACTGTTTTGTTCATAAACACTGGTAGAAGGACTAGTCATCCTCATGACACAGATAGTTCCAGACAGTTTGAGCATTGTTTTAAGAAATGCATTTACTGTTGTGCAGTTACAGTCATGCAGTCAATTATGTCATGCAGTCAATGCAGTTATTTGGAAAATACATCAGACTGCTGAGAAAAACTGCAACATGTGCATATTTGTGCATACTGTTCAGTATGTGTTTGTACATTTGGGGTCATGCATGCAAATTCCACGGCGCCTTCTGCAAATATATTCTAAGCATGTGCACTATACCCCCTGTCCACAGGTTCCACCACCCCATCCTGAGTCGGGTGGAGGGCTGCTTCCAGCTGGAGGTGGACGTGCTGTGCCAGCTTCTGCGGTGCCAGGTGGAGGTGTGCGAGTGGCGCTTCCTGCCCGCCCTGCTGTGCCTCCACGCCGCCCACACCAAGCTACACGCCTGGGCGCAGCTCTTTGAGCGCCAGCGGGAGACGCGCAAGCACCTGTTCGGCGGCCAGTCGCAGAAGGCGGCGCAGCCTCCGCACCTGTACGTGTGGCTCCAGCGTCTGCAGGGGGCGCTGCTGGCCAAGTTCAGCTTCTACTTCCACGAAGCGCTGAGCCGGCAGACGGCGGCGGGCGAGATGAAGGCGCTGACGGCACGCACCACGCCCGACTACTACGGCCGCGCGTCGGCCTTCATTCGCAAGCACGACGCTGCCAGTGTCTCGCTGGTCTTTGACAACCGGGGCCAGGAGAGCTTTCAGGGCCACGGCTACCACCACCCGCACTCGTACCGTGAGCCACCCAAGGGCGTGGACCAGTTCCCGGCAGTGGTGTCCCTGCCAAGTGGTGAGCGGCCCGTCACGCACTGGCCCAACGTCATCATGATCATGAGTGACCGGGTGGCCGAGCTCAACGCCCTCGACAAGGTGGTGCACTTCTATGACGACAAGGTGCAGAGCACCTACTTCCTGACACGGCCCGAGCCGCACTTCACGCTGGTGGTGATCTTCGACGGGCGGCGCTCGGAGAAGGACTCCTACATCACGGCCTTCTTATTGGACATGACTGGATCGCTCCGCAACACCAAGCCCTTCAGTTGGCTCAAACCAGGGTCAAAGGGCTGAAACACACACACTCACACACACACTCATTCACTAGCATGTTACACACAAAAAAAAAAAAAAAAAAAAACACACACACCACACACACACATTTACTAGCATGTTTACACACACACTTATTATATCCATACATCACTTCTATGCTACACACACACACAGACACAAAGAGAGTTGAAGTGCTTACAACATGCATATGATGATGCATAAGAGGAGAGGCAAAGCTCAGATAGCGAGTGGTTCTGTAGGTCTCTGCATTGGGTGGGTTAAGTAGTTGTGGTGCTTGTTGTCAGGGGTGAGTGGGTGGGTGTTTGGGTCTAAACACATGCTAAACCCTTTTGCTTGAAATAACACAGATAGATATATAAGAAGGCACCCAATTGTTTTAAGTCAGTACTCTGAATATATAGTGGTCCAGTTTTTTGTGTGTGTGTCTGCAGCAACCTGTCTCTTCTTCTTGATTCTTGACCAAAGCAAGTGGTTGCACTCTTGTAAACCAACAAGTTCAGACACACACAGACACACACTCTACATTTTACTTGATCTTTTAAATCTCCACTGTTTAAGGGACAGGATACTAACAAGTGCTCTTGAACTTTTCCAAGTAACTGCTCTTTCCATATGCTGCTATGTGAAATCGTCTGATTATTTTGAGATTTATTTTAAATTACTAATATTTTAAGTGACGAGAGTGGTTGCGATATCTGTTTCATGTTCTGGAGGCTCAAAATGTGCAATAAAATTTTGAATCTGTCAGATAAATATGCCTCATTAAGTCTGTGTGTGTGTGTCTACATGGTGTAAACAATGACCTTGTGTGAAATAGTGAGAATTTCTTTCTGACTGTGTTCTTACAAAAGCTGTGTTTATTTTCTTGTGTAGTACTTCAGGTTTCGAGTTGTTGGTTGTGTCTGGCCATACAAGGTAGGATGTGATATTAAATTAAAGCGGGGACAAAGCTAGTGGATTTGCATGCTAACTTCAGTTGATTTCTTCACTGATGTGCTTCACTGATCAAAGGAGTAGAAGTGACCGTTGGTGTAAAGTTATTGGTTTATGTTGACATTAGGGACCAGCCCCTTCTGTCTAATCCATTATTGATATTTCACAGTAAATGATTGGGCATTGTGCACTATTCTTTTCTTTCTTCATTCCAATAAACATTCACATTTTCAAGTCTTTTATTCTTAAAGATTACTGTGTTCATGCAAATATGTCACTATCTCCTTACCACTTACACTGACAATTGTCAGTCAGTTTGAGTAAATGATGTTTTGAGTAAGAAAATGACGAGGCGTATTTGTGTGCTGAAATGTATTGCAAAAATAGTGAAAGAGACATAAAACGTAATTCTAGTCTAGTCTGATGGAGCTGCAGAGGCGAAGTCGTCCATCTCAAGAAACCTGGGGTTAAGTAAAGTGGCCAGCAAGATGGTCAGACCAAGAGTCTGGGGGTCCAGCAGGGTCCGTCCTTGGATCAGAACAGGCTGCAGTGCCTGGACCACTCTTTCCTCACTCAGAAAGGCCCTAGCCTGGTCCAGCACAAGGGCCTCCTGTGGAGTTAAACCAACCAGCCTGGGGACTGGCAGCAGGCGAGGTGCTGCCAGGTCTCTCACAAAAGCTTCAGTCACCGGGGAGGTTTCAGCAGCTTTGGACACCACTCGCCGCCTCATCTGGGCCAGGAGGTGCCTCGCATTCTTTAGGAAGTAAGGATGGGCAAACACCTATATGGCGGAAAAACAGAAATGATCCCAACTAAATAATAATTTTTAAAAATCATAAGATTAGGCTGAAAATGTATTTCACTTCGTCGTGCAATGCTGTGATGTGTTAGCCTACCTTGACTTGCTCGGCAGTAATAGCCATGCTAGGATTTCCATGGTTTTCGTGGTTAAACCTTGTTGTGGTAAATCCGTACATGTCGAGCTGACGATAGAAGTTCTTGATGTTCGCCGTGCCAAATATGTGATCAATCCTGTCCTTCTTGAGGATTTCGGTAATGAACATCATCTCGTGTATAACGAGGGCAGTTCCATCGGCGCTCCACCAGATGGACCGGTGGCTATCATTTTCAACCACATTCCAGAGAATATGGGGGAAGTACACCGACTCGACTGCCGGTGTATATATCGTAGTGTCCGGTTGACGCGCTGTAGCTGGCATGAGTGACAAGGCTATGCTGTCCATCTCTCTCCTCAAGGCCTCCGAGTCATCAGATGCTGAAGCTGAGCGTTCAGTAGGGCGACTGTAGGGCTGAGGTCTGTTTCTTCTAAGCCTAGGCATCCTCCGATTATTGGGTGACTGGTTGTTGTGAAGATTCATCACATCATCCATAACAATATCTGCAGACATCTTACCCTCTCTCAGTGCTACTATAGACTATAGCATTTTACCATCAGATAGAATTTTAGAGAGAGAATTTTGCAAAGTAGAATTTTGGCAGCATTCTGATTCTATGATTGCTATGGTGAAAAAAGACAACAAAGATGACGCCTTTTTTCCATGCACCTGAATGCGATTTGCATGTGGTTGCACGTGGGCTATTTCAGAAATTGCATGTAGGCTAAGATTCAAGAAACTGACTTCTACAGGTAGCCTACAAACAGCTGTGAAATGGAGATGACGGTTAATAGTTTTTTTCTGTGCAAATAAATGCACCAAATTCGAAAATAAATTGCTACATTAATAAAAAGGTATTGCCTAAGTTGTGCATTCGTAAACCGTATTGCTTATGTGAAGAATCTCTTTTAAGGAACTCTGTCAGTTCTTGTGGCCTTAAAAATATGGAAACGCTTCCAAGAGGGCAGCTTTTGAAAGACATTGTGATTGGGTCGATGTATGTCTTTGATGATTCTGTCTGGTTTTGTTTGCACTAGTAATTCAATTCAGTTTTATTTATACACCTTTTACAATAGTATTGTCTCGTGGAGCTTCACAGAAGGAGCACCTAAGAGCAACAGGGGCAAGGATAAACTCCCTTATGTTCAGTTAATCTAGGAAGAAACCTTGGGCAGATCCACGACTCAAGGGGCTAACCCAACTGCCAGGGGTCATGCAGAAAAATTACAATCAGTAGTAACCATGACAGACTACAAGTTGCCTATGGTTTTAGCTAAGGTTCATAATAGTTCATAATAGAGTATTATCCTACATTACATTACATGGTAGGCAGTCTATAGGTGGTTATCAGGAATTATGGCTGGACAATGTAGCAGCGGCCAGACATAGTGTCAAACTCCAAAGAGTGAGATGGGTCATGGGGGTAACAGTAAGGGTCCATTTGACAGTGCCATTGTGAGGGGGGGTCAATCACAAAGCCTCAGTAAGGGCCTTTAAGGGCCTCTATGATGGCCCAGTAAGGGCCTCTATGATGGAGAGTCGGTCCTGACATGGGCCTCCCGTAGTGTTGGTTGTAGTCCACTCAGGAGGGGAGGGTGAGAGGAGTCCGCCGGAATGAGGCAGGGATGACACTCAGCAGAGATAATTGTGGACAGAGGAAGAAAGTGAATTAGGCCAGGCTCACACATCAGAGAGCAAATGTGTAATTTGGGCATACATATATGTAAATAAATATATATGTATATATATATATATATATATAAAAATATTGAGAGAGAGCTGAAAGAGAGAGAGAGAGAGTCGTACAGCATGACACATAAAGCTTGTGTGGCAGCACTAAGCTATAGCAGCATAACTAGGTATGATGCATGGCAACCCAGCACCACTGCAGGGATGATCAGTGGCCGCCATGCCTCGCGACTGGGGGCAACAGGAGAGGCAGTCCCTCCCAAAAGACCCATGAGAAGTGATGATTTGCCATGCACCATCCCTAACTATGGGAAATAGTGAAGAGGAAGTTTTTGAGTCTAGACTGAAAGGTATTGAGAGTGCCCGCTTGTCGAATGTGAGGGGGGGGGGATTATTCCACAGGAGGGGTGCACGGTAACAAAAGGCTCTTCCTCCTATCGTAGATTTTCAATATTGAATATCGTAGATATTCAATGTGGGATATTTCAACCTGAGAGTTAACACCATATTGTAAGGTTGCAAGAAATAACAGACAACTTCCCTACCCTCATGAAGTGGCATAGGTGCAGTCTTGCCTTTTTACAAGGATACCAGGAAATGTTATTGTCATGGGCATATGGTTACTGAGTATAAAAAATGCAGTGAAATTCTGTCTGAGGGACACCCAAGAGCAACAGGGGCAAGGAAAAACTCCCTTGTCCAAGGAAGAAACCTTGGGCATATCCACGGCTCAAGGGGCCATGCAGGAAGAGGGAGTCTGTGTGTGTGTGTGTGTGTGTGTGGTATTCCTGAGAATGGCCATAGGTGATGTGAGGGGTGGTGTGTGTGTGTGTGTGTGTTGGGGGGTCTTCAATAATGTTACAGTGTGTATGGGAGGAAGGTGGGTTATGGTGAAGGCAGGGGTGGACACATTCTGCTGTATGTATGTAGGGGTGGGAGGGGCTTGTTGATAAGGAACAGTTGAGGTGGTGGTGGGGAGTGCTGTGTATGTGGAAAAGGGGCTTACTGGTGATGCAGTGGGGTGGAGGGTGGCAGGGTGTACTGTATATGTGGGGAAAGGGCTACTGGTGATGTAGTGGGGTGGAGGGGGGCGTTGCAGTGTGCTTTGTATGGTGGGAAGTGGGCTAACTGGTGATGCAGTGTGTGTGTGTGTGTGTGTGGGGGGGGGGGGGTCAGTGTGCTGTATGTATGTGAGGGGAGCACTTGCTGGTGATGGCAGGTGTATGCGTGTGTGTGTGTGTGACTGTGGAGGTCCCAAACCAGGTGATGATGCTACCTTTTAGAACACTCTCAACAGCTGAAGTGTAGAAGGCCTTCAAGATGAATGTTAAAACCTTGAATTTCTTTAGCTGATGAGGGAAGAGGAGTCATTGTCTGGACTTCTTCAGAATATGTTGTGTTAACAGCCCATATTAAATATTCAGTAATGTGGACACCAAGGTATTTTAAAACTTGTGACTCTATCTACAGGTTGCCCGCTGATCGTTAGTGCTTACTGCAAGATAACTGCAACTCTGCTGCCTCCTATAATCCACTACCATTCCCTTGGACATTCAGTGTCAAGCTGTTAGACTGACACCACTGGGACACCTCTTAAACCTGATCCAAGTAGGCCTGTTCGTTGTTGTTGCTAATTAGGCCCATGACTTCTGGGTCATCCGCAAACTTGATGATAGAGGTGTGTCTCTCTTGGCTTTGCAGTCATGTGTGTAGATGTTGTACAGTAAAGGGCTCAAAATGCAAGCTTGTGGGGCACCCGTGCTGATGGTTAATATGTCAGATGTCAGACCACCCACTCTAACCACTTGTGAAAGGTTAGTGAGAAAGTCAAGTATCCAGTGACTCAGTGTGGTGTTCAGTGTGGTATTTTTTCATGTGGAAATGCATGGTGACTATGACAGACCCTCAGAGATGAGAACTCCAAGATCGGCCTACCTGAAGCTGCTTACTGCAAGATAACCAGAAACCGCTCACTTTCTCTAGCGAGACTTTAAAGATTTTAAGTGGAGTGTGATGGACCTGTTTCATCCTCCTGAAGTTCACCACCAACTCTTGAGTTTGGGGGACATTGAGCTCTAGGCTGTCCTCTCTACACCATGATGACAGCACCTCGATCGTGGCTGATGAGTATGAAGAGTACCCTCTCAATAGTGTTGACGATGTTAATGTCAAAAAATGTCCAATGAAGACATCATTGTCCAAAAATGATAGAAACAATAGATAGACTTTGCAATATAACTGACTGCACCTCCCGAATGGGGAAGAGGGTCCCTCAAGCACCATTGTTCAATGAGCTAAAGAAGGTGGTTTCCATGGAACGGCACGCCTTTGCCACAGGCTCTGCCCCTTTCCTGGAGGACCTGCTATCCCATCTGTCCGAGCAGTTGTGTCACTTCACAAAGGCTCAGACAGATTCTTGATTCTTGACCGAAGTAGTTGTACAAGTTCAGACACTCAAACACACAGACACACACTCTACATTGTACTTGATCTTTTACATCTCCACTGTTTAAGGGACAGGATACTAACAAGTGCTCTTGAACTTTTCCGAGTAACTGCTCTTTCCATATGCTGCTATGTGAAATCGTCTGATTATTTTGAGATTTATTTTAAATTACTAATATTTTAAGTGACGAGAGTGGTTGCGATATCTGTTTCATGTTCTGGAGGCTCAAAATGTGCAATAAAATTTTGAATCTGTCAGATAAATATGCCTCATTAAGTCTGTGTGTGTTTGTTCTCACTACATGGTGTAAACAATGACCTTGTGTGAAATTTCTTTCTGACTATGTTCTCCTTAAAAAGCTGTGTTTATTTTCTTGTGTGGTACTTTAGGTTTCAAGTTGTTGGTTATGTCTGGCCACACATGGTATGATGTGACATTAAATTAAAGCGGGGATAAAGCTAGTGTATTCACATACTAACTTCAGTTGATCTCCTCACTGATGTGCTTCACTGATCAAAGGAGTACAAGTGACCGCTGGTGTAAGGTTATTGGTTTATGTTGACATTAGGGACCATTGGTTTATGTTGACATTGGTATTTCACTGTAAATGATTGTGCATTGTGCACTATTCTTTTGTTACTTCATTTCAATAAACATTCACATTTTCAAGTCTTTTATTCCTAAATATTACTGTGCATCATGCAAATATGTCACTAACTCCTTATCATGTACACTGACAATTGCCAGTCAGTTTGAGTAAATGATGTTTTGAGGAAGAAAATGACAACGAGGCGTATTTGTGTGCTGAAATGTATTGCAAAAATAGTGAAAGAGACATAAAACGTAATTCTAGTCTAGTCTGATGGAGCTGCAGAGGCGGAGTCGTCCATCTCAAGAAACCTGGGGTTAAGTAAAGTGGCCAGCAAGATGGTCAGACCAAGAGTCTGTGGATCCAGCAGGGTCCGTCCTTGGATCAGAACAGGCTGCAGTGCCTGGACCACTCTTTCCTCGCTCAGAAAGGCCCTAGCCTGGTCCAGCACAAGAGCCTCCTGAGGAGTTAAACCAACCAGCCTGGGGACTGGCAGCAGGCGAGGTGCTGCCAGGTCTCTCACAAAAGCTTCAGTCACTGGGGAAGTTTCAGCAGCTTTGGACACCACTCGCCGCCTCATCTGGGCCAGGAGGTGCCTCGCATTCTGCAGGAAGTAAGGGTGGGCAAACACCTATATGGCGGAAAAACAGAAATGATCCCAACTAAGTAATTTAAAAAAATATTTTTTCATAAGATTAGGCTGAAAAATTTATTTCACTTCGTCGTGCAATGCTGTGATGTGTTGGCCTACCTTGACTTGCTCGGCAGTAATAGCCATGCTAGGATTTCCATGGTTTTCGTAGTTAAACCTTGTTGTGGTAAATCCGTACAGGTCGAGCTGACGATAGAAGTTCTTGATGTTCGCCGTGCCAAATATGTGATCAATTCTGTCCTTCTTGAGGATTTCAGTAATGAACATCATCTCGTGTATAACGAGGGCAGTTCCATCGGCGCTCCACCAGATGGACCGGTGGCTAACATTTTCAACCACATTCCAGAGAATATGGGGGAAGTACACCGACTCGACTGCCGGTGTATATATCGTAGTGTCCGGTTGACGCACTGTAGCTGGCATGAGTGACAAGGCTATGCTGTCCATCTCTCTCCTCAAGGCCTCCGAGTCATCAGATGCTGAAGCTGAGCGTTCAGTAGGACGACTGTAGGGCTGAGGTCTGTTTCTTCTAAGCCTAGGCGTCCTCCGATTATTGGGTGACTGGTTGTTGTGAAGATTCATCACATCATCCATGACAATATCAGCAGACATCTTATCCTTTCTCAGTGTAGAGTGAAGCAAACACCGAATCTCACCATCAGATTGAATTTTAGTGAGAGAATTTTGCAAAGTAGAATTTTGGCAGCATTCTGATTCTATGATTTCCATGGTGAAAAAAGACAACAAAGATGACGCCTTTTCCCGAAAACCTGAATGCAGTTCGCACGTGGTTGCATGTAGGCTGTTTGTTTCATTCTTCTGACGTCCACAAACAACTCTTATGTTTGGGTGACATTCAGCTCTAGGCTGTTTTCTCTACACCATAATGACAACATCTCGATCTTGGCTGATGAACATGAAGAGTAAACTCTCAATGGTGTTGAAGATGTTAATGTCCAAAAATGTCCAATGAAGACATCATTGTCCAGAAATGATAGATAGATAGATAGATAGATAGATAGATAGATAGATATATAGATAGATATCGCAGTATATCTGCCCGCACCTCCCCAAGCCTCCCCCAGAATGTTTTATTCACACTGAACTGAAATGCAGCCCTGCCCTTTTTATACAGTTCTAA
>PYXC01002107.1:582500-590000 GCA_015244755.2 Tenualosa ilisha
AGTCATGACCTGCCAGGCCTGGCCCTGGGGCCCCATCTCAGTCTGACTCTCCATCTCTAACTCAATCCAGTCCACTTCAGTCCTGTCCTGTCCGGTCCTGGTCCTGGTCCTGGTTAAGATCCGGTTCTGCTCACATGGTGCCAGACTTGTCAGGAGGGAGGTGCTGTGTGGGCGAGGGCTGCTGTGATGGGGTGTGGCTCTTGGGCATAACCGGCGGTTTGGGCCGGAGCGCGGTGGCCGGCCAATGGCCACAGGGCTGAAGGTGACCGGCTCGAACGTGACCGGCGGCTCGGACAGCGCGGAGCTGCGTCGGGAGGCGGGACCTGGCAGTGGTGGGAGGGACGATCCCAGAGGGCTCATGGGGCTTGGCGAATCAGACGGGCTGGAGAGGCTGGAGGGGGTGGAGCCTGTGGGAGCCACGGGGGGGCCGTTCTTTACCTGCTCCAGGGTGTCCAGCACCAGGTCCGGGGCCGGCTTGCCGCTGCCAACACCGCCGGGGCGGTCCAGCACACACACGCTGCTGATGGGAGGGCGGTCCAGCACACACATGCTACCTCCGCCACCGCCGCCCCCAGAACCCCCTGACTGACGCTCGAGCACACGCAGACCACTCAGAGCTGCAGCCACCGTCTCCTCAATCTCCTACAGGCAGACAGAGAGAGCAGGAAGATGGGAGGGAGGGGGAGAAAGAGAGAGATAAAAGAGAGATAAAATGCAACAAGAGATACAGAGAGAGAGAGCGAGAAAGAAAGAGAGAGAGAGAGAAGAGGGAGAGAGAGAGAGAGAGAGAGAGAGAAGAGGGAGAGAGAGAGAGAGAGACAAAGAAGGAGGGAGATGGAGAGAGAGAGCGAGAAAGAAAGGAAGAAAGAAAGAAAGAAAGAAAGAAGAGAGAAAGAGGGGAGGAGAGGTAAAGAGAGTTGGGGGATGAGAGAGAAAGAAAGAAAGAGAGGGAGAGAAGAGGGAGGAGAGGTAAAGAGATGAGAGAGAAAGAAAGAAAGAGAGGGAAAGAGAGAGAGGGAGGAGAGGTAAAGAGAGTTGGAGGATGAGAGAGAAAGAGCGAGAGTGTGATTAATAATGAGGAAGGCAGTGTGTGCTATAATTACGCCAGTAGAAGTAAATGCTTTAATTACTGACACAGAAAATAGTCATTAGAATTGCATTGCATTTCTTTTACAATGCACTCTACCCTCTTTTTTTACACAATGCCATACAAAATGGGTTGCAATGTCTGTGTGTGTAAGAGTGTGTATGTGTATGTGTGAGTCCCTCACCTGTGCCATGGTATGTGGGTTCAAAGTGCGGGCTCTGCCCTGTGAGGGTGTGGGCGGGCTCTCCCTGTCGCGGCGTAGCGACTCGTGGCGAGTCACCATGGCTCCGCCGCCGCCGGCCCTCTGCCGGGGCCTCTCGGGGCTGTGTGCGGCATGCGAGGCGTGTGTGGTGTGTGTGTGGACGTGTGAGGACTGCGTGTGCGCCAGCGTCTGCGTGCTGTGCGTGATCCCGCGCAGCAGCTCCCGGGGGCTGAAGTGACCCGTGACCGTCACCGTGACGGGGGGCGAGCTGCGCTCCAGCACTGTGCCGTTGCCATGGCAGTGGCTGTCGCTGAGGCGACCGGGCGCGCGCCGCAGGAGGGCCTCGGTGCGCTTCCTGTGCCTGTGGCAGGAGAAGGTCACACACACACACAGAGATATTACATTTTTTGTGTTATATTTATAAATAGTAAAAAGTATTTATTTATAATTTTATATATTTAAAAATTTATAAAAGTAACCATTTTGCAATTAAAAATTGCAGTAACCATTTTGATAAAGTAGCACTTTGTGCCTTTGTATGAGGCACTATATCAAACATGGCGTGGATGAGTGTGCTCTAAAAAACTCAAATCCAACACGCATCCCCTTTAAGGTTATATACGCATGCACACACCCTATTTTCACCTTGTACACACTTGACAGTATAGACGGAAACACACACACACACACCACAGACACACATACACACACACAGACACACAGAGACACACACACCGAGACACACACACACACACCTGCTGATGAAAGAATCTGTGGCTCTGCCCTCAGTCGGTGAGCTTAGGCTTCTGTTGCTCTCAGAAGGGCTGCTAGCTTTCACCTTCACACTCTCACTGTCGCTACGGGGGGAAACACACACATGTACACACACACACACACACACACACACACACACACACACACAGGCAAATCATTAGCTTGTTATGTGATCATTTGTCAGATCGGTAACCATTCGTATCTTTGAGTAACTGCCTGTCCTGGTTATATTCCCTGCAGTGTGATGTATTTGTACATGTGAATATTTTATGTGTACCGTTTCTGTGCATTTTCCTCCTTCAATGTGTGTGTGTGTGTGTGTGTATGTGTGAGAGAGACAGTGACAGAGAGAGAGATGTGACCTCTGCATGACAATGTACTGTATTAAGGTGCACACCTGTGTGTGGGTGTGCACACCTAGGTTATGACACATCAATGTATCTGCATCTGTAAATGAATACGTGTGTGTGTGTGTGTGTGTGTGTGGTGTGTGTTTGAGTGTGTGTTTGCTTGTGTACCTCTTTAATATGATGTACTGGTGGGGAATGAGGCCAGTGCTGCCGTTGAGACGGCCCTCCCACCAGTCGTCCGATGCACGCTGGAACAGCTGCAAACATGACCCTTTCTTGAATGACAGCTCTCGTGCTGAACGGCCAGAGTAGTCAAACTTCGCTATGGCCTCCAGGGGCTCAGCTTCTGAAGAGGAGGAGGAGACAAAGAAAGAGGGGGGGTGGGGGGCAGTAAAAATGAGAGGATAAGATGAATATGGTAGAGGGGTACAAAAAGAAATAAAAAAAGAGGGAGGGGTAGAATTTGAAAGGAAAAGCGAGAAAACAGAAAGAGACAGAAAAAGAGAGAGAGAGAGAAAGAGAAAGACAGAGAGAGAAAGAGAAAGAAGAGTTGATGCAAATGTGCAAGAAAGAGGGAGGTGAAATGAAAGAGCCGTGAATAAAGCGAGCCAGAAAAGGAGAGAGACAGAGAGAGAGAGAGAGAGAGAGAAAGAGAAAGACAGAGAGAGAGAGAAAGAAGAGAGAAATGAGTTGATGCAAATGAGAATATGCAAGAAAAAGAGGGAGGTGAAATAAGAGGGCCATGAATAAAGGGAGCCAGAAAAGGAGGCAGAGAAAGAGAGAGAGAAAAGAAAGACAGACAAACAGAGGGAGAGACAGAGATAACAGAGAGGGGGAATATAATAACAGTAATCCTCCATATTATTACTAAATTGCTCTGTCAATCATCTCCGACGTACAACACACATGCACTCATGCTTCAGGATCCGTTGTCTAGCAACAGGTAAGCCTAATCATCAAACGAATGAAAGAATTCCTTCCACACCATATGGCTCATATTCATAATGAACTGTTGACACCATCAGAAGCAGATTAAGGATGAACTGTAATAAAAGAAGCTAGCAGCTATGAGACAAAGCTAACTCTCAGACGGGCATACAAAAATGTCACTTGGCTGGGGAATAGTTGAGTGCTTCTCAGAATTCATAGTCAGAACAGAAACTTGTTTCTCAGCATCAAAATGGCATGTGTTTGGCTAGTGTTACAAAACCGCATGTAGTCTATACGCATAATTTAGAATATATACATATATTTGTATGTATGTGTGTAGTATGCATTAAATGATCACACATATGTAAACATACATGGTCGGAACCCACTATAGGAGCATAGAAACAAAAAAACACACACACACACAAACACCTACCCACACACACACACACACACACACACACACACACACACACACACACCACACACACACACACACACACATATGCACACACACCCTTACCATCCTCACTGGTCTGGGTTTCAGTGCCTCCATCTTGCTCTCCTTCCTCCAGTGCTCCAGACTCACTGTATGGGCTCTCACTGAGAGAGAGAGAGAGAGAGAGAGAGAAAGAGAGAGAGAGAGAGAGAAGAAACAGAGAAGAAAAAAGAGAGGGACAGAGTGGTGAAGTGTGCTTAAGACTGCTGTCAGGGTCAGGAGTCAGGGCGCAGAGAAAATAACAGACATTGTAGTTACAGCTACAGGGCGCAAGAGCGAAAGTGTCTGGCTTCACAAAGTCCTGTATCCATGTGTTTGTTCTACCTGTGCACGTAACAGGACCCCAACTAGTAAGACATCTACAAGTCTTACTAGTCTGCTACATTTAATGTGATTTAAAAACACTCAAAATGCTTTTGCTTTTCTTAAAACTTATAGAAGAACACACACAGCCTCACCAGTATTCTGTAGCGCTCATACACTTCTCATAGAGTGGGCCATCCAGCTCCTTGCGGTCTGGGAAGATGGTCTCGTGGTGAATGATGATGGTCTTGATGACCTCGTTGACATGGGCCTGGCACGACACCTGATCCTGCAGCTCAGGAGTGGGCATGAGTGTCGGTCCAAAGCATATGGCCAGGTTCCCCGGTTCCATCATGTTCTCATCGCTGTACTGGGACAAGCTGCACAGGACAGATGCCAAAGGTCAAAAGGTCATCAGAGGTCAAAAGGTTATTAGGTTTATAACATAATCTGTTGCATGTCTTTCATGACGTTTATTTCAGCACAGGCATGCAACACACTGCTACACAAGAGTAATTAAACAGGTCACTTCATTGTTTACATCAATAAACAATTTCAGTAACCATTTTCACATAGTGTTCTCTCTTTTCCGCTCTAATGTACAGTATGTCTTACTAACCTTAAGCCTGGTTTGTATCTGTAGTATTTGATATCTACAGTAACAAGAGGTTCACCAGTGCTTCTGATTCAGTATTTGATATCTACAGTAACAAGAGGTTCACCAGTGCTTCTGATTCAGTATTTGATATCTACAGTAACAAGAGGTTCACCAGTGCTTCTGATTCAGTATTTGATATCTTCAGAGGTTCACTAGTGCTACTTCAGATTTAGTACTTCTCTCTGGATTGGGGTTAGGGATTAGGGTTTGGGATATTGAGGTTTAAACCCACTTGCTTTTTACCTGTGGCTCTGATGTGATGGTACTATTGAAATGAAATATCCAGAATAGAGGGATTCATGTCACGCCTCTCTCCCTCTATCCACACCTCCCACTACCTCTCACACACACCCTGCATGTGTGTAAACTGGCACAGAATTGGAGGCAGACTACAAGTAGCTAGAGGATTGGAGGGAGGGGCTTAGGGTGTGAGCATGTGTGTGTGTGTGTGTGTGTGTGTGTGTGCTGTGTGTGTGCTGTGTGTGTGCTGTGTGTGTGCTGTGTGTGTGCTGTGTGTGCTGTGACAGGACTATAAAGAGAGAAAAATGAGTCAGAGCACAGAAGACGAGTGCAGAACAATGGAATATTCTAGAAAAAAGGAAAGGAAATTTCTGCAATGTCCAACAAATGTGAGGGAGGGAGAAATGGGCATGAGGAAGAAATCACTAGAAAGACCAAGAGAGCACGAGAGACAATGAGACGGACACGGGGGGAGAGATTACAAGAGAGAGAAAGAAAGAGAAGCGAAGAGAAGAAGTTTGTTGTTTGCTTGTTTGTTTTCCTTTTATTTGATGTATACCTTTGCTATTAGTCCTGTAAAAGCTTTGGCAATACAACATGTGAATTGTCATGCCAATAAAGCATATTTGAACTTGAACTTGAAAGAGAAGCAGAGACAATGAGACAGAACAAAAGTGTAAGAGAGGTATGGAGAGAAAGAAAGAGAGAGAGAAAGAGAGAGGGGGAGGACAAAGATGGTGGAAGGGAAAATGAGACCAAGAGGAGGAGAAAGAGATGATTACAGTGAGGTAGACTGAGAAAGAAAGAAACAGAGAGAACCAGAGCAAAGTGAAAGAGAACGAGAGAGAGAGAGAGAGAGAAGAGGAAAGGGGAAAGTGAGAGAGAGAAAAAGACTTACTGGTTGAGGAAGGCAAACAGGTATCTCATCAGCACCACCGAGGTGCGCGGGGCTGTGGTCAGGATCTTACGGATGCTTAGAGCCCTATCATACAGACTCTCTATGCCTGTAACACACACACACACACACACACACACACACACACACACACACACACACACACACACAAAGATAAGACTTCACATGATTTCAGAGGTGTTTATGGTCTTGGTTGCGTTGGCTCCCTTCTCAATCGATTCATTTCACACATTTCTTCGCAGGCAGCCACACACACGCACACACTACAAACAAACACAAACACACGCGCACACACTTTGGGTGACACTTACGCACGGTGGCGATCAGCTCATTGAAGAGCTCTTTGGGGAACAGTGGGTTCTCCAGATTCCTGAAGTACAGTTTGAGTACTCCGGCCACTGAGTTGATGTCTGGACTGTTCTCCTCATCTGATAAGGGGTCATTTCCTAGGAAACGCAGGTCAACAACAAAACCGTGGTCACACAGACCAGGAAATGAGCTGCCACAGTTCAAAATGACATTAAAATAAAGATGTGTGTGCATCTGAAAAAATTTTGGCCTCTGGGAGGGTCTGTGTGTGTGTGTGTGTGTGTGTGTGTGGTGTGTGTGTACTAACCCCGCTCAAATGAGTTTTTGATGTCATTGACCTCCACTTGCGATCCTGAGACTCTGAAGATCCCCTGATGTTGTAATCCTGCAGACACCAAGTATGCTATGAATTAGTGTGTGTGTACGTGTGTGTGTGTGTGGTGTGTGTGTGTGTGTGTGCGCGCACGCATACAAGAGTGCGTGTCTGTATACTGTGTGTGTTTGTCACTGACCGTGCAGGTTAATATATCTGATGCAGCTCTCCACGATAAGGGGAATGGCTTTTCCTTGCTCCTGCGAATGAGAAACAACAGAGATAGAAATCATAACTAAGGACAGCACACTAACACACTCAACTCCCACAACACACACAGCACTTCCAGCAAAATACGCACAGCAATTCTTAATCAATAACAAGCAGAACTCAACAAAATTAGACCTCATGTACCTGAAGAAATGTGTACCTTTTAAAAGCAGATCTATTTCAGATAGCAATTAAATGTGTTAGAAAACAAGCTCGTGTCTGCCTTTTTAATGTCTTAACCTCTCGTTGTCATATCATCCACTTCCTGATATGCGCTACAGACAAAAAAAAAATAGCCTGCAGTTTCAAAAACAATTGAGTAAAAAAGAAAAAACGACTGCTTTGCAATGTCTCTGTTGACATGTCATTATCTTTATTTCATGATTGCTAAACCTCTGATCAGATTCAGCTGTGTCTGTGATTGAATTACAGTGTTCAGTAACATTACGTTAGAGGCTGGTGACTCATGCAGTTTGCATGATGGAACTGAAAGCTTGTGTAGAGGTGAAGAAACAAATTAGGTCACTCTTTACTCGAGGGTGTCCACATAAGAGTGACATGGACACTTCATTAATGTTAATGACTGTTGTCATTAAGCGTCATTTGGTTTTGGTAATGTCTGCATCCCAGACAGAGTTAACTTTACATT
>PYXC01002107.1:595000-647500 GCA_015244755.2 Tenualosa ilisha
AAAGAGATAGTATGAAAGAGAGAGAGAGAAGGAAAGAGTGAGAGAAGGAAAAAGAGTGGAAGAGAGTGAGAGAGGGAAAGAGCGAGAGAGAAGGAAAGAGAGAGAAGAAAAGAGAGAGCAAGAGATATAGAAGAAGGAAAGCGAGAGAGACAGAAATAGACCGAGTGTGAGGGAGACATAGAAAGAGGAGTTCACAGAGAAAGACAGGGGTGAGAGTGAGAGAGAGAAACCGAGTGAGAGGGAAAGAGAAATCTGAAGATGCATCTATTCATGAGAGTAATAGCACTGCATGGGGATCACACTGAGTCATGTGCTCCTGCGTGTCTATCCAACACACACACAGCAAGACACTAAAAACACTGATGACACACAAACACACAAGGAGAACAGTAGACAGAAAATGAGGAGAGAAAGAGAAAAAAAGACAGAAAGAGAGAGAGAGAGATGATGTTGAGGGGAATAGAGGGATAGAGAAGAGAGAAAAGAGGCGGGTGAGTGATTCTAAGATACCCACAGATCTCTGGATGGGAAAAGGGCTTAAAGTGGTTGCTGCAGTATCTCCTGAGTAACATGAATGTCCGCTCACACCCAACTAGACACGAGGCCATAAAACTGTGCATTTCTGCTTTTTGCCTTTCTAATCAATGAGCACTGAAGTTATGATGGATGAGGAAAAAAGCCTGGTGTTTGCAGAAACTTCAAATTTATTCTGACACACACACACCACACACACACTCATATCTATGCATGGTCAGATTATGCACACACGCACAAAGTCAGAGTAGACACACACACACACACACACACCAGGTACTTTTGCGGCAAGTTGCTGAGTCAGAGCTAAAGCAAATAGTTTCAAGTGCCTGACAAATCGCCTCTGCGTTTGAGAGTCTCACGCACGCACATAGAACTCTTAACTTCTGCAGCTGGGCTTTGTGTTCACTGCAGAGACCCATTTTCTCCCTCGGAGCGGGCATGTCGTAATTTGTACATTTGTATGGGTGGGACTCTCTGTCTGTCTGTCTGTGTGTGTGTGTGTGTGTGTGTGTGGTGTGTGTGTGCACGAGAGACTGTGCGTGTATGTGAGTTTATCTGTCTTTAAGCCTGTAAATCATGAAATAGCCGTTAGTCCCTTGAGTGAGTGTGTACTGTCTGTTTCTTTGTGAAGACACAAGAATATTTGATAATGTGCTTGATTTTTGCTTTACATTACAGTGTCTGTGAATCATATAAGTGCATGTGTATGTATTTGCTTTAATGAGAGAGTGCACACAAGCCAAACTGCACTTCCATACCATGCTTTATGTCCTCTCCAGGGCACCATACCTTTTCCTTCATCTTTTGGATCTTTCGGGCATTATTGCGTCGTTGGTGGCGGTCCTCGGTGCGGAGGCCAAACACAGCCTCGCCCCCCCGCCCCCCTCGTTCCCCTTGCCTTTCGGCATCTCGAAGCTTCGCCTCGGCGCTCAGAGTCTCACTGTTGTACAAGTGGTAGGTCTTCATTACCTGTGAATCCACACACACAAACACACACACACACACACTTAGTAAATGCACCGTCAGAACACACAGCCAACATTACATCTATGTCTTATCCACCTCGTGCAGTCAAACGTCTCTCTGTTAGAGACAGACTACTGAAATATGACTTGATGCTGATTCAGCAGTCATGTGGACGGCCCGACAGTGAGCCCGACAGCTGATAGAGGGATGGAAGCTCAGCCTATCCACGTGATCTACTGCTCCGCTGCCTGACTCTGTTCCTTGTGTCTCCTGCAGAGTCACGATGCAACACTGCACCAAAACACCTGGGCTTCTCCAGCTGAACACAACAGTACATGAAGGAATCATAGAGGAAACAGACATTTTTTACATGTGAACAACACAGAATATTGCTATGAGCCCCAATAACACTTAAACCCTTAAACTCCTGGTCTTTGTTTTTTCCCAGGATTGACCTTTTTGCGTGGATTAATGTAGCATCACAGCAATTGGAAGTGCCCCACCATATGGGCGGCTGGACTTGCCTGGCCAAAGCACAGTGTGTATTCAGTGGCTCCATGGATTAATTTGTACCTTTCCTTCATGACCCCTGGAAGTTGGGTTAGCCTCTTGAGTCGTGGATCTGCCCAAGGTTTCTTCCTCGACTAACTAAATATAAGGTCTTATATAAATATAAGAGTTTTTCCTTGTCCCTGTTGCTCTTGGGTGCTCCTTGCTGTAAAGTGCCATGAGACAATACTATTGTAAAAGGCGCTTTATATATAAAATTGAATGGAAAAGAATTTCACTTTATTAATGTCCTTTAGCTTGTCTGATATGCGGTTGTCAATTAGTGCTCCTCTCTGGGTCTGTGTTTTAGACCCATGGGTTCTCACTGGGATTGCTCACCCCTGACCCACAGCAACGCTCTGACAGGCAGAACTGAACCCTCAACAGGCAGAGAGACAGGGGCATGGCCCAATAACCCCCGCCTCTAAACACACACACGCACAAACACACACGGATGTCAGGATACACACACACACACACACACACACACACACACACACACACACACACACACACACACACACACACAACCCCCCCCCCCGAGCATTGAATCAATCAGCAACACATTTGTGCCCAGAGCACAAACAATATCCGCATTGTTCCTATGACTCATCCATCTCCAACGAGCCGCATCAGTTGCATCGCTCTGCACTGTTCTACATGATTCCATTGCATTCTGTGGGCCTCCAGTCATCAGGCTGGTGGGGTTCTGATGGTTCAGCATACACACACACACACACACCACACAAAAAAACTTAAGTACAGTAAACAGATGGACCAGTCAGCTACTGGGCATCTTGCTATGCACAAAGTGCGTACTGAATACGGATTATTATAACATTCAGAAAAATGTACATTTGTTGACATATTATGGTGTGGGAGTATAAATGGCACTGTTAGGAAAGCTGCTAGAGTCTATTCATAGGTACGTCTACACACATACCTACCACTGAGTGTGAGTGTGAGTGTGAGTGTGTGTGTAGTGTGTACAGCTCAACCATGGTTAATAAAGACAGCCTTTTATCTGCCCACTTGCAGTGAGCTCAGTCTAATTACTTCACCACTATGAGCAGTGTGTGTGTGTGTGTGTGTGTGTGTGTGTTTGTGTGTGTGGTCTAATACCCTGCAAAAAGGGCACACAGGCCATTACAACCACACACCCACACACACGCACAACCACACACACACAAATAAAAACTCGCTCTCTGGGACCAGTAAGTGCTCCTTGTGGAAGGGCTTGAAGGAATGGACAGACTAAGGCAAGTCTGTTATAACGTATGAATTTGTGTGTGGTGTGTGTGTGTGTGTGTGTGTGTGTATCTAGCTGAATGTTTATAAAGGTGAATGTCTATTGAGGTGAAGCTGCATGTCAGATTAATCCAGCAGGGTCTAGACAAAGATCTTCCGACTCAAAACTGATCAGTCAACACCTCAAACAGATACAACATTTTTGCTTTGGCCGTTTTTATAATCTGAATTAATTGGTGTGTGTCAGTGTGTGTGCATGTGTGTGTGTGTGTGTGTGTGTGTGTGAGTGCATATGTGTAAGTGCATGGGCGTGTGCGTGTGGCTCTGTGGGTGAGTGGGCTGGATGAGAAGTTTCAATTTAATGCAGAACTGGGAGTTCATTAACAGAGCTGGGAAAGCATCCAACAGAAGCCCTGTGTACAAAATTCAACATTCTTACATTCTTATGAAAAACACTAAGGAGGAATTAGGCAGATCTCTTCACCCTGAACAGATCAGGGTGACACACACACACACACACACACACTTACTTCAGCACAACACAATCCCACTTTTATAAGAATCCAAGAGTGCCTAACCTCAATAACACATTTTCAGTTTTCTTGCACTGCATTGGATTGCTTTGATTTGGGTTGCAGACCAAACCAAATAATTACATATGTTAATGAAAAATGCCGTTTGGTCATTTGCTTTTTTGTGTGTTTGTGTGTGTAGCTACAAGAGCAAGACAGATACAGACAGATGCTGTAAGGATGAACCGTCTGTTATTAGACAAGGGCACATTCAAATGATGAGAGCGAAGACTGTCAACACTGTGTGACAGGCTTGTGCACTAACATGTCCTATTGCAACTCTCTTTGAATTTTTTTTTTTTTAAATACGTTGTATAGGTAGAATTTCTGTGTATGAAACACTTCATGTTTCACATCTTCTATTAATTCTATGATAATAAAGTGCAATGATGTTCTGGCATTGCAAACATGGTTTTCATTAAGTCAATGAAACTGCCTGAATTTTATATATTGAGATGTGTGTGTGCGTTTGTGTGTGTGTGTGTGTGTGTGTGTTGGCTACTTTAATGTGGTGGCAACTCTGCTGATGCAGTGTGTTGCAGTATTGTTCTTTGTGACAAACACACACACATACAAACACACAGACAGACACACACACACACACACACACACAGTATCCCCTGAGGCAAGCAAGATCTTTCTAGTGCATTCTGTGGACTCCCGCAAAACAGAGGGGAATCTTGCTTTGTCATTGGGGCCTGAAGCCTGACACCTGTGGCAGTGGGGGAAAGAGCAACATTAGGACACATCACATCACCCCACTCAGCATCAAGGGCAGAGTCGGCAGGAACGAGTGGGGGGGATTGATGGACCCCATAAACCTATGCCATTCACTCTCACTGCCTATGGACACTTTAACAGACCTATATAATCAGTGAAAGAGAGAGAAAGAACGAAAGAAAGAAAGAGGGAGAGATAGAGAGAGATGATGATGAGATCTGATAAGAGAGAGAGAATGGTATAGGCAGGCAAATAGGGAGAACGAATGAGAGGAGAGAAACAGAAACATAGAAACAGAGAGAGGGAGACTGATGGAAAAATGAAAAAAACAAAAAGAAAGAAAGAGAGCGAGAGAGAGAGAGAAAGAAAGAAAAGGGGAAGACAGACATAAAGTCATAGAGAGAAGAGACTGAAGCCAGATTCGCCCATAGGAAGATGAACCCATGGGATGACTGAGGCAGGGGAAGACAGGGGTGCCAGTAGTGGGGCACTGGAGGACCAGAGGCGTCCAACTCACCGTGTAGAGCTCATTAAGAACCTTCATCATGTCCTCCTGCAGCTGGAAGATGATCTCTTTACTCTGAGACACAGAGACAGAGACAGAGAGAGAGAGAGAGAGAGAGAAAGAAGAGAGAGAAGAGAGAGGAGAGAGCAGGAGACAGAGAGAGGAGAGAGAGAGAGAGAGATGGATTGATAAATCGATACACAGAGACAGAGAGAGAGAGAGAGAGAGAGAGAGAGACAGAGAACAGAATGGTTAAGACAAATGAAGAAGGGCACGGAGAGAGATTGAGAGGGGAGGTAAAGATGGAGAGAGGGAGGAAGCAGAGGGAAATCAAACACAATATAAGCAGTTAAGGACAGAGAAAAAGAGCGGAACTGGATCACATAAAGCTATTGCCTCTGGTAACACAGTCAAACGTTTCATAAACGCTAATCAAATGCTTTGGCACTGACAGATCCTCGGAAATCCCCACACTGTCATTTAGAATGAATTCCCAACCAGGCGCCATCGCCATGGAAACGGACAGGAACGCAAGCATGCATCCCTATGCTCCTGGCACATGTGCGCGCACACACGCACACACACGCACACACACACACACACACACACCACCACACACACCACACACACCACACCACACACACACACACACACACACACACACACACACACACACCAGTGGGGGTGTGAGTGAGGGTGTGAAATTTTCTTAGCGCATGTTACTGAACTAGCTTCAGTATAGCAAACAGATCATCTCACTTTTTCCCTTGTTCTTTCCATCTCTCTCCTCTCTCTCTCTCTCTCTTTCTAAACAACCCCCGCCCCCCCAGAGGCTGTGTGCTATTGTTTGAACTGAATGCTTAACCTTTCCCTAAATGTGCATGTCTAGTGGTGGAGTTGTGTAGTGTGTGTGTGTGTGTGTGTGAGATAGAAAGAGAGAGAGAGAGAGAGAGAGAGAGAGAGAGAGTGTGAGTGAGTGTGTGTGTGTGTGTATGTATGTAAGTATTTGGAAAAGGTTTTGCCAGAGCAGATCAGAACAAGAACTGTTCCATCATGAATAAAACAGGACAAGGAACACATAAATAAAACACTCCATGGCCAACACAACACACACACACACACACACACACACACACACACACACACACACCACACACACACACACACACACACACACACACACACACCACACACACACACACACACACACACACCACACACACACACACACACGTATTTTAGGCTTCCATACTGAAGTTAAAAACTATTATCCTGGTTACTAATAACCATAGTCAGTGTTCCAGCCAAACAGATGCTCTCTCATCTTTGTTTCTACTCGGCCATCTACTTTGGCCCTCGCACTCCAAAACATCTTTGTTTCTACTCGGCCATCTACTTTGGCCCTCGCACTCCAAAACATCTTTGTTTCTACTCGGCCATCTACTTTGGCCCTCGCACTCCAAAACATCTTTGTCAGGAACTGTCAAGACAGGACAGAACTCTCCCCATAACGGTAGGTGAGCGACCCAGCCAGTCGACCGAAAAGCCCAGACTTCAAGGCTCTTGAGATGTCTTGAGGGAGGTTTACTAACATACTACAGGCTAGCTGGCATCCGTTACAATGACATGCAATGCATACTTGAAAGAGTGTGTGTGTGTGTGTGTGTGTGTGTGTGTGTGTGTGTGTGTGTGTGTGTGTGTGTGTGTACCTTCTTGAGCAGTCGTGTAGTGTCTTCACTGATGTGAGCGAAGCGCGTTATGACGTTGTTCAGGTACAGGTCACTCAGGGTGGCGTGATCTTTGCTCTCACGGCGAACCTCATTCAGGAGCAGGTACCAACAGTTCACCGGAGACAGAAGGTTCTGGTCTTTCCTGAAAGAAACAAAACAACAAATCTGGAACCTTTCGTGGAGTATGTGGAGTCTGTGTGTGTGTGTGTGTGTGTGTGTGTGTGTGTGTGTGTGTGTGTGTCAGACACATATAAATCCGTACACAATACAAAATAATACATTGTTTTTTAAGAAACTTCAGTGTACAATACAGCACTGCATATCACAAAGCCAAACACATTTAGCCATTCGATCAGGATTCTTCTCCCTTATCCTCCATTCTTCTTCTCTGCTATAAAATTTGCAAAAGCAACTGCATTGTGTTTTGAATGCTTCATGATATAAGTTCTATGAAAAAATCATCCAGTGGACATAAAACGCATATACAGTCACCAACACACACACACACACACACAGCCTCACTCAAGTCAGACAGATATACACACATCCACACATCACATATACACACATCCACAAATACAAGTACCAACATAGACACACATGCAGAGCACACACTCAGCCAGACAGATGTACACACATCCACACAACACCGATACACACATCCACAAATCACAGATATACACATACACAAATCAGGGATACACACATCCACAAATACATGCATGTTTCATCGCAAGGCAGCTGGCTTGCAGCTGGAGCTACTGAAAGCCATCACCATCATCACCATCATCATCACCATTTCGGTCAACATAGCTCTAAGCACCACTAGGCAGGATCTCTTCCGAGTATTAAACCAACATACGGAGCTGTGTGGCAATCCTGTGTGCATTTGAATGAAGTCTACCAGGGGAAAGCGCAATCCTGCACATCAGAGGACTCCTTTGGACACGGGTGGGATCCACATTGTTGCTCTTTCAAATGAAAGAGAAACAAACTCTGTTTCAGATGCACTCCTCCTCCATATTAATCCACCAGTTTTGGCGTAACGATCTGAGGACGCCGTCTGCCTCGGATTCATCTGAAAACGGAAGCAAAGCCGACCAGTCTGTACACTGAAAACGCAACAAAACAAAAACGCATGTGCCCCGATTGGTCATGTGCCAGTCACATGACCCGTTCACGAATCCTTGTGAAATGAGCTGTCTAATTTTCCATTCTTACAAATGCAACCAGCGCGGATATCGAATTAGAAAGGTTGTTAACTTTGCTGCCTATGCAAGTTTAGGTAATCTGCTTCTATGATACAAAAATGAAGTTAAAATGCCAATATATACTGGAGGTAAACTATTAGTTCATCAGCATGAATGGGCGTGTACTGTCGAGAGTAGCCTGCAGAGAACCCGCCACAGAGATGGACTCAAGACCCACATTTGGACGGATCGTTTTTTGTTCTGAATACCCCTCTGTTGTTGCAGATTCACATGATTCTGGCCTAGTTTATACATGGTGACTGAGGAAGGGACATGAGGACAACACATTGGGAGAAAAAGAGGGGGGGGGGTGGAAGAGTGGTGGGAGGGAGAAAGAGAGTGAAAGAGATAAAACACAGAGACATAGAGAGATGGAGAGGTGGAGAGATGGAGAACATGAGTGATGGACGGAGAGATAGTGATAGACAGAGGATATAGGTTAGCCATGTCTGTGCCTCTGACAGATCATCTCTGGGCTATTGACCTCAGCATGATGGCTTTATCTTCCCCACACATTACAGGGTGGCAGCTGACAGGTTATCTTGTATGGCCGAGAGGGCAGTGAATGGCTACGGAAGTGACTAGAAGATGGCTACTGAAGTCGTAACCAGTGTAGGCAGCCCATTACAGCCCAGCACACAAAAACCCCTTATGCAATATCTGATATGAGTCTGGTTCCAAAACGCTAAAAATCCATTTCTGAAAATATTCAAGTCATGTTTTTAAGTTGTGTATTTCAGTAATTATTAATCAAACCTCAATTATGTTGATTTTATTATGCAAAAATAAATCAAGTTAAAGCAACCCAACTGCAGATTCACTGATATATCTGAAAAACAAAATTTTGAAAAACGAAATTTCTGAAATTCATTAAAATGGTGGATAACGCGTTTTGAAACCAAATTCTTCATTTCATCCGTCTTGTTTAGAAAAGAATTCACATGATCAGGGGTGCGTTTCCTGAAACTGCAGCTGAACCAAAAACAGTAATTAAATCATAGAGATTTTGTTTCCAACACTCGTGCTCCAAGCTGCCATGGTGGTTGCACAATGACTGACTGATGATAATTGGTAATCAGCGGCTGTTACAGTTTGGTTTAGACAAGCCCTTGCTCTCTATGGACATCTTGATGTTTGCATTATTTTATTTTTCCTGGTGATGTTTAATTTCACAGATTGGTGACCAGAGGAGATGAGGAGAATGATAGTGATGGTTGTGATGATGATGATGATGATGATGATGATGATGATGACAGTAAAAAGCTGATGATGATGATGATGATTACAGTAAAAAGCTGAGATGATGCCTGTCCGATACAAACTTAATCAGATTCAGCAGGCAAATAGGAGGGCTGTTCTGAGGACCCTTAACCTGACTCCACCCCAAGCATGAAACCCTGCAGTGTGTGATGGGGAGAAATAAGTGACGACGCGGGTCTGTCGTTTATTTCTCTCTCTCTCTCTCTCTCTCACCACCCCACCCCCCATCCCTCGTCCCCAGCAGAATTTAATCTGCATTAATGAGAAAAACACACACGCATGGTGCCGGGAGAATAGGACACTTCAAATATACACACCGTGCATACACACACAAACACACACACACACACACACACACACACACACACAAACACAAGGAGGGAGGGAGAAAGGAATAGAGAGATTTCCTCTGCAAAAAGGAGCTGGGTTGTTGGTCTGCTCTTTCTTGCTTGCCCTCCCTCCATCTCTCTCTCTCTTTTTCTCACATACACACACACACTTGGTTTCTCAGCCATGAACAGTGAGAAAGGCATTGTGGGTAATACATTCAAGACGCCGTCCTTCTCACATCCAAGCAAACCTCAGCGGAACAAAAGAGTGAGAAAAAGGAGAAGGAGAGAAAAGGAGGGAGAGAGAGAGAGCGAAGAGAGAAAGAAAGAGAAAGAGAGCGAGAGAGCAGGATGATGAGGAAGTGGTGCAGAGAAGGAGAGACGTGGAAGAGGAAGCGTGGGTCTGTGTGTGTGTGTGTCAGAGAGAGAGAGAGAGAGAGAGAGAGAGAGAGAGAGAGAAGAGAAAGCCCAATGGGGTAGGAAAAACGCACAAGGAGAAATGAGATGGGCTCAGAGGGCAAGGGAGAGAGGAAAAGAGGGATTCAATGAGAGATACAGAGAGAGAGAGAGGGAGAGAGAGTGAGAATGTGAGACAGAGAGAGACAGAGAGAGAGAGAGAGAGAAGGAAAATATGTCCATGCATCACATGACACACGATGGGCAAAAAAAGTGATATTTCTTATTACCAGCAGTCAGAGTGAAATAGGCTTTAAATTATTTATATACTTTTCTGTCTCTCTCTCCATCTCCATCAGACTTTCACCACTCTTCTCCAGCTCTCTCCAGCCACAGCACACACCAACTTCTCCCTGCTTCGTCTTTTTCACACACACACACGTGCACACACACACACACACGTGCACACACGCACACGCACACACACAAATGCACCCAGACACACACACGTGCACACACACACACACACACAAATGCACCCAGACACAGACACAGACACACACACACACACACATACACACACATACACACACACACACACCTGTCTCCTCCTCCGACACATACACATTCTTTCAGGACAGACTGTCTCCCTCTAGGATAGACTGACAAAAATACACTGAAACATCTTCCATTTCTTCAAACAGACATACTGACAGACAGACAGACTGTCTGACTGTCAGTCACTACACACACACACACACACACACACACCACCCTACTTGTATTGCTGGTGATCCTTGGTACTGCGTGTTTTGGCCATGAAGCGCTCGGCAAGTTTCTCCAAGTTGCGCGAGTACTCGCTCTCGATCTCTGACTTCTTCCGGAAGAAATCCTGCAAGTCTTGAAGCAGCTGCACCCGCATGTCCGTCTGCTGTTCCAGAACCTTCAATTGCTCCACCAGCTGAGCCCGGATCTCTGCACACACACACACAAGCACATTTTTTTTTAATCACACATTTTTAATTTGCAATTTGCATGCAACCCAGACATGTTGGCAATTAAGCCGTTTCTACAATGAGCGTAGACATCAGTGGTGTTAGTGCACATGGTGATGAAAAACACACATGGTCCGGGGGCCTACAGCTACACAACAATGCGGCAAAACACAATTTGTTGCACAATACCACATCTTGTCTGCAAAGCTTTGTTTTGCAGACTTTCAAAATGCATCACAGGCATCTTAAACCCATTTTTCTATCTATTTAATCCTTGCTCATCACGCTGACTGATCCCACTATGCAGAGACTTCAAATTTTTCATCACTACAATGGTGAAATTGTGAAACTGTCCAGCGGCACTTAGGTGGGGCGCATACTGAAAATAAAACATAACACTATTCCCAGGGTGTGACAACTATAATAATAATATTGATTTAAATGAAACACTATCTTAATTATGTATATAGCCATCTCCACACAGCAGAGAGTAATATCTCACCCATATGCAGTACAGAATTTGAATTTGAAATGCTTTGTATTATGCATATATGTCAATGAGCTACTATCTACTAAAATATACATTCATTTGTATACATTTTGGGCCATGGGCTCACAGTGCACCCCTTACAACAAAATTAAAAATAAAATAAAATCAGATTTGGCTGCGCTGAATATGAATTTGAATGTTAACAGTGACAATTGCAACGGGATGCATCACCCTTTTTCGGCCCCATAGGTGTACATTGAAAGTCAATGTACAGCAGCACAGTGCAAATACTAGAGACGACTTTACATAATCTATTATGTGGAAGAAGTTGGTTCTTTTCTCAATGCATGTTAAAACACATCTAGAGGGTGCCCTCCTATTCAGTAGAACATATAGGTCAGGCAGTTTAACTTTCCTGAACCGTAGGGCAAAATGTATCAGCTGTCCACTTGAATCACCTAAACAATGCAGGACTATGTGCTTTGTGAATGAATTGAGGAAGGGAAAACTGCTTCAGCAGCATAAACTGTATATTTTCTATAGGCCTATAAATAGGTGTGAGCATTAGTCCATGTATGAGTTTAGGGTGAAACTCATATCCAGCATCAACTAATTATTGCATACAATTGCATATATTATGGCAATACATGAAGGATGAAAAATATATCTTCATTTAAATAATCAGCTGAAGGTGTTGTGGGAATATCTATCACTTAATATGTTATTAAAGATCGAAATTTGGAGGTCTCGACAAGGACTATAGGTCAGAATGTCCAGAAAACGTCTCCAGGAAACAATAGAGTGGAATTCAAGTGAAATTCTCTGCGTTGTTCTCTTGAAACTGAATTCAACCAATTCAGTAGTCAGGTCTTCTGTCCCAAGCACAAAGCTAGTGGAGCCACCATGCCAAGTTGAGCCATAGCAAGAAACAGAACAGAATCTACTGCCTGCTATCTTCTCTATATGACCATCTAAAGGTACTTAACAGGCCCCAAAGCCTGACCCTGACCTGTTCAGCTCTTCTCACTGCTAGTGCCTGTGGTTACTTAATACACTTGGTTCTTGATGTAACCAGTATATCAGTTCAGTTAGCCAGAATTAGTATTTGTATTGTGGTAGCTACTGTGTCATTGCGAGGGCAAATTTGGGTTTTGGTTTAATCAGGCCTTTGTAGAAACACACACACACACACACACACACACACAAAGACAATCTCATCCATTTAAGTATTGAAACACTTTTATTTAATGTGGAATGTAAATAAAATATCAATAAAATGTTACAATGACATTTGTAAAACTACAGTCCATTTCCTGGTCCATTCATGCCTTGCTCTCCCTCTGCCTTGTTGACCTTCACTGCTCCATCAGGTGGTCCCATCCAGATTCCCATCCCATTCCCAAGATTCCAAGATCCCATGGAACAGGGTACTTAGAGCCAGGGCCTGCTGTAAGAACAACACCACAGCAACCTTTGACATTAGCTCATTGTTTTTATATTAATTTACCAAAAGCAACAGGTGTTTGAAATAGTTCATAATTTCTACTTACAATAGATAAAGGGCAAACTGCACAGGACAGGACCATCTTGTTCAGTCATTTCCCGCCAAATCTGGCCATAGGTCACAGCCCAGCCTGTCAGACAAAAAGTTGGTAAAAAGTTAATTGTGACCATGAATCACGAGTTTTTGGTCTGATCCCATAACAAGTGAACTGTGCTGTTTGAGGTCTACACTCTTCCCCAGGCAGAAGACTTCAGTATACTCCATGCTCACTCAATCAATATAATTTGCCTTCTCACTTCCTGGATAAGAAGGCTGCTGTTATTTGGCCTGAGTATCTCCATGACCACCTTTTTCAGTTATTTTCTTCCCCATCTGGCCACAGTCCACAACCTGTTTAAAAAAGGTAGGGAAGAGGTTAAGTTATTGGACTGTTTGTGTGGATGAATTAGAAGTTCATGGTCTATATGTCATTTCTATAAATGTAGGCTAAAATGTGGCCATTAATTAGCAGATGTTAATTGTGTTCTTACTTTCTGAAGATCCAGTGCACCAGGTTGGAGATCCTGTCCAGCCTCAGTGCCCTCAGTGTTTGCCTTCTCACCAGCATTTCTGGTCTCGGTCTCCACCATGTTTACTTCCAACGTTTGCCATTTCAAGACACATAAGGTCCAGTCGCCAGCATGGCGCTCCTCCCTGACGTAAGTGTTCTCCATGAATGAAGCATCTCCACCAATTCCCTTTACAGCTGCTGGATAAACAAACTGGAGAACCTCCTGAGTGTCAACCATCTTCATGTCAGCCATGTCTTATCTGCAGGCTCCCTGGAGAACCCAGTATGGTTTACGTCTCTCTTGAGAAGCACGCAGAGAAGACTTCAGTCTTGCCTGGACATCTCTGGAAGCTCCATCATCCTTGTGGATCCTTCTTGAAGCCGAGGCCACATATGCAGCTGTAGACTTAGCAGAGTGGCTTTGCACAATTACCCTGGTGTTCAGCCTGGAGTTCAGGCTTTTCATGGCTTTCCTCTCCTTCTTTGACTCAATCTTGGCCATGGAGTTTCGACAGAGTCTGTAATTCTTGGTCCTCTGTCGAGTTCTCCTTGGTCTTAGCCGGTCTCTGATGCTGTTGTAGATGGCTCTCATGGCCTGCATGAAGCAGCAACCTTCTTGTCTCACCTCTCCTCTTGCCTCCATCTTCAGAAAGTGAAATCAGGTCAAATACAATCTAGCGGTATTCAAAACAAACTCCTCCTTTGATCTTTTTCAATAACAGTTCAGGAAACACAGGACTATCTATATGAAGTAGTGAAATCTCCAGCAGAAAGCTCTCTCTCAGTGTCAAGCTGATAGATTAGCACATACATGGACTAGCACAGCCAGGTCAAACTGAGCCAGTGTTCTACCTCAGGATTCTACTTTGCACAAACTGTAAAATGTTCAGATGACACCCAATTCTACGATGTTAGCACAGTTGATTCAAAGCATTCTCAACTTGTAATGATTTAAAATCCACCAACAGAATCATCCATTAGAGTGATAGATTAAACACTTTTGCTCTTGGTAAAGGCAATAATTTGCTACAAGAAACAGTTCATCCTCAATGATTATACCTTTTGAGCCCATTTACCTATCCTCTAAACCAATACTTATGCTTACATGGACGTGGATAACACCAATAAAAAACCCTGAATAGCAACTAATAAATAAAGATATTTCCCTTTAAATTTAGACTTCAGCATAATTTGTGGTGCCTTCAGATTGACCAACGTGGAGAAAAAAATTGCCAAGGGATACCCAGTGAAAACCTGAAATGGCAGCCTTTCAGGAGGCTTTCTCTCTACTAGTTTTAGTATTTTTACATGTTTTGTTTTATTATTTCTCCTAATTGAAGCCAAGCCCTGTAGTATTTTACAGAATTTTAGGATTTAGACACACTATTCCACCAAAGGGGAGAGTGCTGTATAAAACAATAACAGCCTACCACAGATAGCATTGTCTACAGAGATGGAAAGATGACCCACACATCCTCACTCTATAGACGTCTGAATCAAAAGAGGGCCTTAAATTCCAAAAGATGCCACCCTTGTTCACACATATACACACTCACACTCAGGGGATTTCCATCTCAGAGGTGCCATCTAATGCGGGTGCACGCAGCAAAACATCTTTAATACACTGTGAAACCAAAGTGTGCAATACTTCAGTTAAATTAATAACCAAAACACACACACACACGCACACGCGCACACAGACACACACACACACACAACCAGAAGGACTTCAAGCATAGAAGACTTCCAGAGGATCTTCCCATTCATCTGCCAGTGTGATCGCTCCCACAGGAGTTGACACTCCATGCGATGAGCTCCCACTCCACCGGCAGCGAGGTTTTTACGACCACACAGGGACCCATAACACACTTAACTTGAGACAACAGAACTAGTCTCTCTTGTGGCATGATCATGGCTTTCCAGCCACAGCAGCCAGTGACATGATCTCCATTAAAGTCAGATTTCTGAATTGACCCAAAGGGCAACTGCTTACTTTTATGTAGCCTACACAGTAAACATTTTATCTAGCCTAGAAATCAAGACATACCCTATAGGGCCTCAGTAGCTGTTCTCCCATGCAGGTTTGGTCAGACCAATCATATCGCTCTATCCTTGTAGAGAGTCGCCTAGATGTGATAGCTTACCGGGCTAGCTATTGTGTGCAGAGGCAGTTTGAAAGACAACCGCTGATTCTGCCCCTTGGACTGAGCGTGGTCTGTAGGTCATAGCCAGACTATACATTTTGATGTTATAGTCTGGCTTGCCAGGCTACATTTTATCAGTAGTTATATTCAAAAATATTCAAAAGCTGAAATGTTGTAATACATTTTTATTCTACATTTTTAAAGATTCTTATCTTGATTGCAAAACACTACAACACCAATTTAAGTGGTTCCCACGGTAATTTTTTTTTTCAAATTATCAACTTGCAATGTGAAATTTACATCTATTATTCTTTGGTGGCTTTACATATTAAAAGAAAATTCAGAAGTGCAGTCAAATTTGCAAACACGGGTGAACCTTCAAATATTTTCAGACAGCTTTTCTGTTTGTCTGGAGTTTGAACGTTAGTGAACACTCACAAATGATTTGAGAATGTAGCTCTAAGGTAAAGTAAAGTTGACTGGCATTTAGCAGACATTTTTGTCCAAAGCAACACGGACTCGCAACCTGGGGCTCGGGAATCAAACCCGGGTCACCCGATTGTCAGTTGAGCAATGTTATCTCCTGTGCCTCCATTCAATGATCCCGGACATGATGGTACCATTGAAATGTTTACCCAAATCTGTTTGCTATATAGACCATTTCTCACATACTAATATACAATGTATTGCTAGTTTGCAATTGTATGCAATTGTATGTCTTGTACATGTGAAGAAATTGACAATAAAGTTACCATACCACAAAGTACAATATGCAGTGAAACGCTTTGTCTATTGACTCCAATGCCTATGCATACATTAATACAAACATACTAGGATATAAATAAACAAAAATAAAATAAGTAAAATAGTATATTTTGCTATATACAAGAAATGTTCCGAAATGGTCCTCATTCAAGACATGGAAAGATTGAGTAGATTGAATTTTGGATTTCAGGCACTGGTAATGTTTCCCAGACTCTCAGAGCAAACAAGTTTCATCATCGAGAAACTTGAACACACCTCAGGATATTCATTACCATTACATTTACATTTATGCATTTAGCAGACGCTTTTATCCAAAGCGACTTAGATCATTTGTTAACTATCAATTACATCAGGGCCAGTCTCCCTTAGAGCAACTTAGGGCTAAGTGCCTTCCCAGGATTCGAACCCACAATTTACCAGGCTACTTGCATTCTAGCCAGGTTTCTTAGCCATTACGCCACCACCGCCCCTTATTCCTCCTAGACTCCTCTACACTTTGCCTGTAGCTCAGGCAGCCAGCACCAAGTCATGAGTTCAGCATCCTGGGAGCGAGTCGTGATCAAACATCTGCTCTCACTGGACTCTACAACTCCTCCAGGGGACACAATCTGTTTGTCAATCTGATCCGACAAGCTCAGCCACACCTCCAGTCAACATACTGTGCTGAAATTAGAATTAATTACACTTCTAAATAAAGAGGGCTTTAAAGGTTGGTTAGAGCCACACAGAGGCTTTACAGTTTCCATAACCTGCGTCCACCATTTGTGACCTACTTTGCAGCATATGTGCATGTTGCACCCTCTGAATGGGAATGCATCCAGAAGCCAATGACAGACTCACTCCTTGAATACACTGAATAGTTTTTTCAGTTTACAGCAAGTGAATGCATTTACTGACACTGCATATTGGTAAGTAAGTTAAGATTTTATCATATGATGTGATTTTACAGAACTATCTGTTTATATTATTAAATATTTGCTAAAGCCATGTGCTATGCATCTGTCCTTGTATTACATAAGGCTAATGCCTTATCACTGTCTCTGCTTAAATAACAAAGTCACAATTACTGTGGGATATTCCAATGGTTTTGAATAGACCTTCCCAGCATTCAGAGGTCACTTATGTCTGTATCATGACTGCTGCAAAAATGTAAGGACTGCTGTAAACAGCAACAGGTCTTGTTCTTCAGACTCACATCTTCACATATTATTCCGTGAAAGGTAGTAGTGTGTGAAGTTCTCTCTTCTCGTTTTGGCAAGTATCTGTGTAATAAGATACACAACATGTATTGTCCGCCAGTCATCATGGAAAATAAGTCCTGTCAGGATGAAACGAGACCTGTCCTGTTCCTCCTGTCTGGATTTGCATCTGCACGCCACCACATTCAATTATGTACAATTTAATATTTCATGCATCTGTGTGCATATCTGTGTCCGGGGTCTTCTGCATTTGGAGTACGAAATAAACATGCTAAATGTTACATTAAGAAAAGCCAACAAATCATGCTCTTTCGGTTTTACATGTTCCGTTGTTATTTTGGTTACATCATCCATCATTGTTGTGATCAAGGTTAACAACTCACTCTGCTAAAACTGCCTGAATAACATATTTCCTACACCATCCCACAGAGCACCCGGCAGAAAGGCATTCTGTCTGTTCTTACAGAATGTCAAGTTGATTAACAACATTATTCAGCACAATTTGACTACATCGAATCACTTAGCTTATTCAACAAAGACAGTGTGACATCCCATGTCCACTTGTACTCTGCAAAGTACAAGAGAAACTTTAGGGACACACACACACACACACATTTGGAGCCACAGGCAGCTTGCAGTAGGACCACCTTAACTGGTGAGCCACCTTAAGTATCACGTTGAGCACCTGCTGTGAGAACTCTCTCATCTGAGGCAGTGACCAAAAGAAATGCACACACGGCCCTGAACCCGAACAAGGGATGCCCAAATGTGTGTGTGTGTGTGTGTGAGAGAGAGAGGGAAGAGTGTGGGTGTATACACACAGGCGTACATTTCACATTCCCACTCACCTCTACACCAATCACCACATGCTGCAGTTGCCAAGACAACAGGTCATGGAGTGGAGTATCCTGCAGGGATTTGCGCATGCGTCAGTCTGTGTGTGTGTGTGTGTGTGTGTGTGTGTGTGTGTGTGTGTGTGTGTGTGTGCATGTGTGTGTGCGCCTGTGTATGAGAGAGAGCACTAGAGATCATTGAGCATTCCTCTCTCCTCTCCCTGGTTTTCTTCATCTCTCTCTCTCATTCTTATTATCTCTCTCCAGGCAAGCCATCAGACTACACACACATCTCTCATCATAAGCTAGTTTGTGTGTGTGTGTGTGTGGTGGGTGGGTGTTGTGTACATGTGTGAGAGTGAGCCTGTGTTTTCAATCCATCTTTGTACTTGGTGTGGGGGCAAACAGTATACTGGGGACACCCACCCTAAAAACCTTGACCATCAATGTGTGTATAGGCCACATTTGTGTGTGTGTGTGTTTGTGTGTGTTTGTGCATGTGTGCAGCTCTGCATTGTGATGCTACCCATGTTTGAGCATTAGGCAGGATAGACTGTGACCAAGGTGACTCCTTTGAGATAGATAACTAGGAGGATATAGATAGATAGACAGCACTACACACACACACACACACACACACCACACACACACACACACAACACACACACACACACATAAACAGAATGTGTGTGAGTAAGGCAAAGAGATAGAGATAGAGAGAGAGAAGGGAGGGGGAGTGAGAGAGAGAGAGAGAGAGAGAGAGAGAGAGAGAGAAGGGAGATAGAGAGAGAGAAACACAATTGAGCAGCTCAGCATGTAATCTGCAGTCCTGAGGGGTTCGGGCCAAGACGAATCTGCCAGAGAGGAGGAGAGAAAAATCACCTCCGTGCTGCCCGCCCAGCTGGTGAGGAGCCACAGAGCCGCCTGTACCACGCAAGGTGCCAGGCTCTCTCGTTCACCCCCCCTATTCTCTCACTCCATCTTTCACCATCTCTCTTTCTCTCTTGTTCTCTCGCTTCCTCTCCATCTCTCTCTAAACCCCACCCCCCTCCCTCCCCCACCCTCTCTTTCTCTCACTCTCCTTGCTAAGTGCTAATGAGCATTTCCTCATGGCTATGGGTTCTGTGCTAGGATGGCAGCCCATTAACGATGCTATCCAAAGGAAATATTTTTAACTCCAGACACGGACACGACACAGACACACAGACACACACACACACACAAAAAGACACACAGACACACACACACACACACACACACACACACACACACACGACAGGTCCACTGCGAATTGTGATTGCCAACAAGATCTGGGCGGTCCCCCTTGTTTGGGGCGAGCCAGGAGAGAGTGCTCTAGTTTCCCCTGAAAATCTGCAGGGGGAAAAGCATTGAGCCTCCGCCCCAATGCCGCACATGATTAACGGGCTAGAACACTTAAGCACCCACACCCACCACCCCCCACCCCTCAGCCAACCTGCTTACAAGAGGAACCCCCCATACCCCTCTCCAAAAGAGGCAGAGAGCAGTTTTTGGGCTCGGCAAGTGATGGCAAGTTTGGGAGATGATAGAGTGTCTCTGTAGCCTACTTTCAGTGTTAAATGGGCAGCTCTTTTAGCCTTCTGCTAGGCTAGGCTAGGCTAGGCTAGACTACACAGGGGTGTGTAACATGTATGGCTCCTGTCTTTGCAAATGCAAATTGATACAGAGCTCACTGAGGATCAATACTGCTGTAGCAGTTTGCCACAAAGGCAATTCATAAAAAAAAAACACTGCTAATGTCAACAAAGACACACACACACACACACACAGACAGAGATACACACACAAAGACGACACAGTTTGCTCTATGATAACAAACAATAGCAAACATCTAAGAATGAGTGACACGCCTTTCCAATAAGGCTGATCGAAATTGGTTTTCTGTGGGGAAAAAAGCAGGGTGGTCTGACATCCATTAAATTAACAGTGCTAATTACTTCTAGGACTGGGCTCCCTGGAGAGAGATTAGCGCTAATGCTAAGCTAAATGCTTCTTAAAGGAGAATCACTGTTCACTGTTAGCCCAGGACTACCACATCGCTGCTAACAGCCAGCCCTGCAGGGATCCAAGCAATGGATCCTGATTTGTCAGAGCAGCAGGATATGTCAGGAGCTTACTGGACGAAGGGAGTGGATATGAGCTGTCAATCATGCAAGGAAACCACCCATTTGTTTTTTTTTGTTTTTTTTTTAAGCCAAGGTGGCTTTCAAGGTCGGTCTCCGAGGCAGCCGTCTGTGAACTTTACACCCCTGACCTGCGGATGATGCGTCTCGCTCAAGTCTGATGCTGGGTTGCCATGGAGACCGCGCTTCTGCTGATAACCCTCAGATGAGCAGGGAAAAAAAAATCTTGTACACACAGAGGGAAAGAGAGAGAGTGAGAGAGGGAAAAAGAGAGACTGCATAGGCATCATGCTTTGTACATCAAACACAGGCAAAAAAGTGCCTGAACGAACACACACACACACACACACACACACACACACACACACACACACAAACGCAATGTAGGAGGCGTTCAATCACATTAGCCACACTAATATGGTGTGTGCGTGTAAAAAATGTGTGTGTGTCTGTGTGTAAAAATTCAATGGGACGACCAAGGAGCTTGCGTGCTTTGAAAATCAATGTCATGTGGTAAAGCCAAAGCCTGGTTAAATGTGAGCGTTAGTGAGTTCCTCTCTCTCTCACTCAGTTTGTGTTTTTGTGCAAGTGTGAGTGTGTGTGTGTGTGTGTGTGTGAAAAGAGCATTTCTTGGCCCGGCTGTGACTAATCACACATACTTTGTTAAATTTGGGAAATTTAATTCTCATTACTGTGTGTGTGTGTGTGTGTGTGGTGTGTGTGTGTGTGTGTGATCTAATGGGGTTGATGTGCTGGCTTGCCTCTCCTCTCTCCTACCACTCACACACACACACACACAACACACACACACACACATATATAGTCATGGAAATGTAATTTCCAATAGTTAGCAGAATGTATGTGATTAACAATGACCTAGCTTCACCCTTTTAGACACACACACACACACCTTATCTCTTTTCTCCATCAATGGCTAAAGCAGATATCTCTGAAACACAACACACTGTGTATGTGTGTCTGGTTTGTGTGTGTGTGTGTAGATGTTGGCATGCGTGTGTGTGTGTGTGTGTGTGTGTGTGTGTGTGTGTGTGTGTGTGTGTGTGTGTGTGTGTGTGTATTCTATCCTGCACATGATGTATGGTTCCGTCTATATTTAGGTGTTGCTGAGAGCAGGAGTGCTGGTATCTCACACCTCCCGCGTGATCAGGCCAGCAGTCTGAAGAACCGAGTCCAACCCACCATTCTGTGCTCTTCCGCTGTTCCACAGCAAGATGTGCGATTGTTTATGTTGTGGAAGTGATGCCGCTCCAGCCACTGTCAGCTTTCAACCATCCTATTCCGAATTAGAGTCAAACTGTCCTTACCTAGTGGGCACAAACATTCCTTCTTGAGCAACAAGCACTGAGATCAGATGATTCCTGTGTACACACACTAAAAACGACCTCAAGGATTCTTTTTTTTAATCAGGAAAAGGACATTAACAAAACGCTGTCCATCACAGACTGTTATCAGATTAAACATGGCTGCCCCAAACGAATGGCCCATGACTCTGGTTAATTAATCGCAGATATAACAAGCGTCATAAATAATTTATGAATTAAGAGCCGGTCGTGATACCGGCTGGCCAAGAATAACCATCATTAATGGTCTGAGCTGTTTTACAGGGAAGAATAATGCACTGTACTGAATGGTTCTTTTTTCAGTGCATCTGGGGCTGGGAAGAGTCTCATGCTGCAATGCTTCCCTTCACAGGCAAAGTGGTACTGCTAAAAAACATGTTCTCTGCAAGGCACCTGTAATAACACAGGCACCCTGTAATAACAGCACCTGTAATAACACAGGCACCCTGTAATAACACAGGCACCCTGTAATAACACAGCCCGTACAGGCACCTGTAATAACACAGGCACCCTGTAATAACACAGGCACCCTGTAATACACAGGCACCCTGTAATACTAACACAGGCACCCTGTAATAACACAACAGGCACCCTGTAATAACACAGGCACCACCCTGTAATAACACAGGCACCCTGTAATAACACAGGCACCCTGTAATAACACAGGCACCCTGTAATACTAACACAGGGATATGATATACCTAGAAATGCTCAGTGTTGTTTTTCTTGTTTTCTCTCTCTCTCTCTCTCTCTCTCTCTCTCTCTCTCTCTCTCTCTCTCTCTCTCTCTCTCTCACACACACACACACACACACACACACACACAAAACACTTCTTAGCTTCTGAAAGAAACTCACGCAGAATCACAGTACACAGCAGCACCACTCTCTATTTTCTGTCATCTAATCAAACATCAGTTTCTCAACCGTTCAAATCAAAACACTCTTATATACACAGACATATTCATTCACAGACGCAAACACACACACACACACACACACACACACACACACACACACACACACACACACACACACACACACACACACACCAAATATTTGAACAACAACAAGGAAAACACTGAACAGCCCCACAGGGCGTGTGCATGTGCGTGCATACGTGCGCGTGTGTGTGTGTGTGTATATATGTGTGTGTTTTAAGTCAGTGCAGAATGAGTATTCCATGAGCCATCCAGAGACGACCACATGCTTCAGTGTTTGCATACACTCAGCATCCTCTTCCTCATCTTAGACCAGATCTCTCATTAAGTCACTACACTGGCCTAAAAGCATCTCCTGGCTCTTCAGACGATCTAATTACCCACCATTTCACACATTCACTTTGGTCTGAAAGAACCTCTGAAAGCAGTTCATATCCTCATCTCCATCTGAGTCATTCTGCAAGCCATCAGGGAAACTTACCGAGAAGTGACAACATTAAGCATCGCAAGTGTCACTGTCACCTGGAAGAGACACGTTTATATTCATTCACACCATCAACTATGGACCTTTTTCATAGCAGCCATTTTTCCAAGAAATGGGAGGGCAAACACAGGTGTTATTACTTTGACAGCCAGTAAGATTCTGATTAAGTGTAGCAAGATTCAGTGTAGCAAAATCAGATCCTCATTGGATGTCGTTAGCAACACCTGTGCACACCATACCACTTCTTGGGAAAATGGCTGTGGTGAAAAAGGTCAATTTTAGGGCAATTCAATGCAGAATAGTCTTTACTGGTACATCTATAACACAGATAAAAATGCCTTGCCTATGATGTTAATGATTATACGAAACATGAGGACTTGCTGCATTCAGCTGAACAGATCGTATCAAAATTTGTAAATACAAACTCTTATTATTATTACTAAATATTCTTGTTCTTGTAACACTAGAGTTGGCCTTTAATATTATATAGACTGGGTGGCAGAACTGGCCCTAGACTGGGCCCTCAATGGCCCGGACACATTAGCTATGCAGGGAAGGGTCCATTCGTGAACAGACAGTTGCTGCACTATGAGACTATTCAGAGCAGAGTCGATGTGACCAGAGATGCCGACTGTGCCAAAGCCACATTCACTGAGTTCATTGTGGTCTGGAACTGTTCCACTGGATTCCAACTGAGCTGTAACTGAAGCTAATAAGCACTAATCCTAATTACACCAACAGGGGTAGGATCTGTGAATAGCCGATCTCACAACCATGTTCATACTCAACAGATTTTGCCCACACATTTGGCCTCTTCTTCATGTAACAATATATTTTTGTCCATTAATCTGTTTTAATTATTCATCTACATAACTGTTCCCCAATCCCTTTTATCTGATTATAGTGAACAGTATAATATAGAACTTTCTGTGCATGTATTCTCTGGACTATAAGTCAGAACAACACAAGAGCAATATCAGCAAAAATAATCACCCTGGCCAGAGTGCATCTGCGCACATTCTGATCATTCATCATTCCCTCTCTCTGTGCTCATCTAAGTAATGAATTTCAATAGAAATTTCCACTGGAAACTTGGAAACCAGGCCAAGACCACAGACAGGAAGCTGGTTCATAATATCACCTTCCCATTTGCATCCATCCACGCTCACCCGAACACACGACCATCTTCCCACCTCCGTCCCTGTTCTTTGACTGCTTCCTTCCGCACCTACGCACAACCCCACGAGACAGATGCCACCTCTCTGGCCCCTCGCTGAAGCTGCCTCTTGCAGGCCCCTGCAGACTGCCACTGCCTCACACCTCTATAATTATCTGTGAGCATCTGCAATGTCTGCAGTCTCACAGGGAAACACTTCCTCTATCAGCGTGTGGTTCGTTGAACGTTGTTAGTATGTTAGACGCTGACGAGATGAAGAGATCCAGATTCCCTTTCTAGAGCTGTGTTCTTTTGAAAGGGACAAAAGGAGTCCTTTGCACCCAACTGAGATTGCCGCTGACGTCAAAAGCATATCTCTCCATCATGCGGGCCGTTCCTTGCCTCCACTGTCTTTGGCGAGGAAAAAAATCTCTCTCAGTCATCTCGACCGCTCTGATCTGACTGCAGACTTCCCTCAAATTCATTTACCCTCAGTAGGGGCATCTGGGTAACCGAATGAATCAATATTCCCCGTGGGACCCAGCTTCATTTCTAAAGATCTACTGGTGTGTGAATACTGGTGTACGAAATAATACACAGCGCGGGAGAGAGTCGTGTAAATTAATGCTATATGGGCACTGTCCTGAGGGGTGTAATAACAGCTGACTGTCCACAGGGATGGAGAGTGAGTATACTACTGTTATTATGTTCACTCAATCTAATGCTGGATTACTGATCAGTATGGTGATTTATGGACCCCAAAAACTGATATCCACGCTGCAATGTATATCTATGCTTTCATTCCAATCATCAACACTGTAGATTAACATTTTTACATTAAGGTGCAGATTAACATTGTCATTGTTGCATGTTGCCAACTGAGACAGAACATGTGACCATGAGAACGAGTCTATCAGATGGACTACAGGATCTCCATCTCCATCAGGACCTAGAACCTATAGAGAACTTAATTCAATTCCATACAGAACTTAGTTCAGTTAGAAAACAATTCCTTCTCCAGCCCTATGTTGAAGTAAAAATGTAGGGCTTTCTACAACTGATCTCTCTGATCACCAGATAGTGTTTACACAGAAATGAGAAAGTTCATGCAGTGATTCACAATGAGGAGATGAGAGTCTTTGACAGAGGTGATGTGCATCTGGGAGGGCTGGTATTGCACTGGTAGGCCTACAGATGCTGATGGACAGCAACATGCCTACTTTGTTTTAAAGGAACACGAAAACAATCTTAAAGTGGTAGTTTGAAGTTTTAATCAAAGCCAGGGGCGCCGCTAAAACAGAAAGCAATTCGACAGAAAATAATTATGGGCCTCCAAAACATTCAGTATAACATCCAAATGTTCTATGGTGCCCCGTGTCAGTGTCGCACACGTGTGCAACTGTTAGTGGGCTCATAGAATCATCCTAACTGCCCACCCCCGACAGCCCCAACAGCGCCCCTGATCACAGCCCTGCTATAGGAGATACTGATAGCTGTCGGTAAGAAGAACAAGAACAACATATAGACCGAATAGCGAACACGCAGCTCACCCTCAGCAAACCCTCAAAGGCTTAACTGGCATGAATCAACCAATCATTAAGCAGAGTTGTGTCAGTTAAAGTGATAGTTTGGAGTAATTCCAATCATGGCCCTACTATACAAGCTTGCTGAGTGCTGTCGGCAGGAAGGAGAACAAGAGAATTTTGTACAAAGTAGACTGTATAGCAAACACGCAGCTAATGCTAACTGCATGTATGCATAAGCTAACTTTCACGCTCATTGACTATGGTGCCACTCAGTTAGCGTTAGCTGCCAGTTCGCTATTTGGTCGATGTTGTTCCAATTCTATGTTGTTCCAAGTTCTCCTTCCTACTGACAGCACTCCACAGGCTTGTTCAGTGGGGTAAGATTGGAATTACTCCGAACTGCCGCTTTAAACGGACACCAAAATACATTAAAACAGACAAAAACAGGAATGTGTTATTCATGACGTTCATCTTTGCGTCAGCAGATATGACTACATGTGTCGATGGGCCGAAAAGTCTCAGCAAGCATCAAACAATGTGTTCGACGCTTTCTGAGCAATCTATACAATTAGGATGAGATTTCTGGGACTTTTTTTTTGTTGGAATGTTATCATGTATAGACCGACAGAATAAGAGCAGCAGATGATGCATCAGGGTTGATCATGAAACAGGCGCTTATTCAGAGCGAGTTTGAGGCATGTTATCAGAGACACGCTGAACATCAGCAAAAATTCAACGATGTGTATCCCAAATAACATCCTGCACATGCAGTCTGAGGAAGAACTCAAGCCCACCCAAGGACAGTTAGAGATGGCCAAAAATAAAGCAGTCATGAATTAAAAATGTACTGTGAGTTACATGAGGAATGGAAAGTGAACACACACACACACACACACACACAACACACACACACACAGAATAAAGTGTGTGTTTATGTCACAGTTTCCTTTCTGACTACTCTCTCTCTCTGTGTGTGTGTGTGTGTGTGTGTGTGTGTGTGTGGTGTGTGTGTGTGTGTATGTGTGTGTGTGTGTGTGTGTGTGTACACATGCGTGCATCTGTTAGTGGACTCATATTGATCTATAAATGTATGCATTCATTTGTTGTTGCATCACTCCAAACATTTATCTGACTGATGACCAACACACCAGTTTTGCTTCTTTAACTGAATCCACAAATCACTCCTATGGGGCTTCTAATGATGACAATTCATATACAGAGCTTCTTCTCTGATCCTATGGGTCTGCAGTCATCCATTTATCTACCTACTCTGTGATCTTTCAGCTCGTATCTGTCTAGTCACTTTTCCTAACAAACACTAGACATCCATTACTGATCTGAATCTCCAGGCCATCCATCTATCTAGCCATTTAAGGAGAAAGTGCCATGTACCGAGGTCAGTTATGTTGTAATGCATCAGCAAGTTTGGGCAGTGTAGGTGGAGAAGACTGTGGTGCGTGCATGCGTGCGTGGTGTGTGTGCGTGTGTGTGTGTGTGTGTGTGTGTTTAGTCTGTTTATCCATTTGTCTATCAGTCCTTCTCCCCATTCATCCATTCATCTATTCAGCCATACACCCATCTATCAAGGCATCTATTTATGCATCAGGGATGTGTGTGTGTGTATGTGTGTGTGTGTGTGTGTGTGTGTGTGTGGTGTGTGTTTTCTTAGAACTTCAGTACTGCTGCTGCACAGGTGCTGCAAGTTGGCCTCTTGCCAACAACCCAAGTGCACATCAAACCTAATTATATGTACACAGCAATGGAATGAGTGTGTACTTCTGATGCGCGCACGCGCGCACACACACACACTCACACACACACACACAACACAAATTAATGCAGAAAAATATTTGGGTGAGGCATGTAAAACATTTTGCAATAAGAGACTGATATCGTAGCCACATCGTATGTGTGTGTGTGTGTGTGTGTGTGTGTGTGTGTGTGTGTGTGTACACTGCTATGGTGTAAAATCTCCTGCCAGTGTCACTGCATTACTGAGCACAACACACAGATAATGCTGCTACTTGCTGATAAGGCAAAAAACTCTGCTGCTCTCAATTAGCATTCACACCACGTTCCCTCTCCCTCTCTCTCCGCTCTCTCTCTCTCTCTCTCTCTCACACACACACACACACACACACACACACACACACACACACAGACACACAGAAAGAGAGAGAATGTCACCGCTACTCTGTGGAATTTAGCCTTTAGTACCACATCTCTGCATCAGCGCCTTCCTATTCAAAGTCTCAGAGCGTGTCTCTGAGCGTGCCTCTGTGTGTGGTGAGTATGTGAAATATCTGTGTCTGAGACTAGGGAATGTTTAAATTACATGTGTGGTCACATGAAGTGTGCGTCTATGTTGTATTCCTGTGTGTGTGTGTGTGTGTGTGTGTGTGTGTGTGTGTGTGTGTGTGTATGTGTGTGTGTGCACGCATGCTAGGGTCATGTCCTGAATTCTATCCATCACACTTCCTGCGACAAACAGATCCATTTCCTGAACCCCCCCCCCCACACACACACACAAAAACAATCCAAAAGGATTCTGTAGAAATGGCATCTCAAGGTCAGTTCAAAACACAATGAAAACATGCTGAACCGCTGCCTATGTGAAAGTGTATAGATTTATAAATGTGAATCAGTCTGCAGATCTAAGCATAGCTGTGATGTCCCCTCTGACTATGCATCTGTCAATGTGATGGACATTACATTCTCTCGGCAGACAGACACACACACAGACACAAACAGACACACACAAAACACTGCCTAGCATTCCAGAGCTTTCCCGGGATCCCTCTTCTACTCTAGTGCTCATCTATTGGTCAGCCTTACTCCTTGGCAACACATGGACACACACACACACACACACACACACACACACACACACACACACACACTTGGCTAGCAGCCAAAGCACGACGACACACAGCAGAAGGCTGATTGTTTTTTTGGAAGGAGGAAACACTCCCTTGTAAGTCAAGTCCACATGCACACGCATGCACGTGAACGACAAACAAAAATACATAGGCATGCACACGCATGCACGCACACAAACACACACACACATCCATGTGTCGCTAAAACTGCCTGGCAATAGTGTGTTGCTGCAGAGCACATGTACTGCAATAATGAGCGCTCACTCACAGACACACACACACACACACAAAACGTGTGCACGGTCACCTAATATGTGGCAATCGGCACATACCTGCACAATAGCTGAACCAGCACTCCACTGACAGATAGACAGACACACAGGCAGGCAGGCAGACAGAAAGACCGACACACACACACACACACACACACACACACACACACACACACAAACCATGTAAGAATGCACAACAGCTGGAGCCTTTCACTGATCATTAATGAATGATAAATAAAGGTCATAAAGCTCCTGGGTACAAAAAACACTGTGTGTGTGTGTGTGTGTCTGTCTTCCTCCACTGGCCCACCCCACAGTGTAAGGAATTTACAGAACCTACAGAGCTGGCGGCGTTACGGCGGCCGGCTGACTCTTAATCTCCCTAGAAACCGTCTGATTCTTCTGCGGGAGGTGTGCATGCGCATACACCTTTCCACAGCCAGAGCGGGCAGAATCGGTTGCCATGGCACCCGCATGCTCCACGGTATCCGGTTTTATCGATCAAACATGGTAGCACTCATCCCTGCTGCGCTCGCGGACCGACCGGTGGCTGTGCGCGCAATGCGAACGGGGCTGACACACGCCTCGCCACCGAAAACACGGCACGTTCCAGCCAGTTCTGGCACAGGCGCGAGGACAAGAACCACAACTCAGGCGGTGCTCGCAGTGGTACTTTATCAAGCGCTCCACATCAAGCTAAACGTCTCATGACCCTTCTGTGCCCGGTGCAAAGGGAGGAAACCCATACCTCTATCCTTGTTTCTCTCTCTCTTTCTCACACACACACACACACACACTCTCAAACACACACATACCGTTACGCACGAATAATGTTAGATCATACAAACAGACATACACACACCTCCTTGGGGAAGCCAAGCTGGGAGTGTACCTGCAGCATCACAGTCTACACGCGTGTACTCACCTTTCACCTGGCTCTCATACTCCGCGATGATCTCCTTGTCTTTCTTGAACTTGGCAACGTTTGCCATGCTCGAGTCCTTTAGGTCCGGCATGTGGAATGCAATGTGGATAGTCTATCCAAGCGTGCAAATGTCTGCCTTGGGCGATACGTGTGCGTGTGTGTGTCCCTGCGCGTCTATGTCAGTCGATGCGCCATGGCAAAAAATGGACTATTGCTTCAACACCTCAGCGCTGAGGGCGATGGTCTGAGTGGCGTCCGCGGGGAGAGGCAACGGCATGCAACCGGTGCTATCAGCATTCGCCACCCATCCGCTGCTAACGCGCCGGGAGGTCCGCCCAGGCTCCCGTGCCGTGCCGTGCCGTGACTGTCCCGTGAAGCACCTGTGCGAGATGTCACGCCACGAAATGCACCTCTAACCAAACGGAAAAGGGATTTCTCGCAGATTCTCCTTGCCTCTGGCACTGGTCACACACGTTCGTCAACTCAGTCACAACACTGACTGGTGGAGAGGGAGACGTGCAGCACGAGGTCGCTCCGTTGCTTCGGGTGTGAGTAGATGCGCGTGGAACAGGCAGTTGTTCACGCCTCTCCGGCAGAAAGCTCACGCGCAACACGCCCATCAATGTCGATGGAGTAGGGCGGGGTCGTAGCCGTGTAATTTGCATTTTGATTGACAGGGATTTTGGCCAATAATAACGTCATGCTGTAATGCAGCCTAAAGGTGTCACCGGGAGGCTCGAGCATCCAATTTGTGAGCTAATTGCCTGATTGGAAAATGGTTGGCACGATGAGTCAAGTCGCTTCCAGGACAGTCTTCATTGGACAGTTAAGCCGCTAAATTGCATAAATGCCTCATTCACATGAAGAAAATGGATTTCCTTCGATATCCTTAACAGGGGTATAGGCATTAAAAAGTAATCACACTTCATCAGTTTATTTAGATGGAAATTAGCCCTCGGCTACAGCCTTGTGTGCTTAAATTTTTCAAATGTTCATCAATATAAGCTGTCCTTGTTTTAAATAAGTAAACCCAACTATCTGTAAGCATCCTAATCTAAACCTGTATTCATTTAGTCTGTATATATAAATTAGCCTTCAGCTACAGCCTTGTGTACTTACATTTTTCAAAATGTTCATCAATATACGCTGTTCTTGTTTTAAACAAGTAGACCAAACTATCTGTAAAGATCCTAACCTAAACCTGTATTCATTTAGTCTGTATATCAGAACTGATCTCTCTTTATTGCCTTTCAACGTAACACATCTAAGAATGATGTACTCTTGTCTTGTGGCGGTACAATGCTCATTAATGTAATAGTTAGAGGAGAGATAGAGAGAGAGAACATCACTAATCTCTGGGGACAATTGATGTCCCATCTGAGGCTTGATGATAGATGGTAAAGGGAGGTGAAACGGGAACATTTTCACCAAACTGACTATCCACACATAGGCGACCTTCGCCTCCTAAAAACCCCTACCTTCTGTCTCTCCTGGTCTGTCTGGAGTGTCCTGCATTCAATGCCAGTGTGCGGGCAGATCACCATATCTAGCCCAGGGCGGTGGTGGCAGAGGTCCAGGAGGGAGAGCAGATGTCTGGAAGACAGAGGGCTCCTGGAGCCAGGCCTAGGCTGAGCACGGATCCTCCTGGACCAGTGTCAAAGTGTCCTTCAGTGAGACGCCAGAACCCCAGAGTGCTTCCAGTGGGTGGAGAAAAAGGACTGTGTGTGGTATTGTCATTAGTCATAATAAGAACTAGTCTGTCTATCTATCTATCGATCTACCTATCTATCTATCTATCTATCTATCTATCTATCTACCTATAGGTAGATAGATAGATAGATAGATAGATAGATAGATATAGATAGGTAGATCTATATCTATATACATAGAGAGAGAGAGAGAGATATCTAACTATTGGTCTTGGTATGTGTAAGTATGTTAAAGAGTACCTTTATATATGCACAATATCACACAAAAGTGAGTACACCTCTAACATTTTTGTCATAACTTTTCATGAGACAACACTATAGAAATGAACCTTTGATACAACTTAAAGGAGTCATTGTATAGCTCATACAGATTTATTGTCCTCTGAAAAAAACTCAACATACAGTCATTAACATCTAAACGGTAACAAAAGTGAGTACACCTTACTGGTGTGTGAGGCTTACTCTTTAAAGTGCTTTGAGTACTCGTAGGAGTAGAAAATCGCTATATAAATGCAGTCTATTTACCATTTCCAAAGAGAGGGGATGGTGCTCTGCTTGGAATTCATGTTTCCCTATATGACAGCTGAGCAGCTCCCCAGTGCCAGCAGCACTCATGCAGCCCTAGACCATGATTAGACACTTTTGTGAGATACTGTACATGTGTGGAGAGGTATCCTGTGGGTAGCGTCATATTTGTCCTCCCTATTTTTCTATATGTGGACAAGTCTATACAGTATACAGTGGAACTATATATACCATTGTTAACTTTCCACGTATTCCAGACAGCAAGAGATATGAAATATGAATGACTCAGTGGCATATAATTTCAATACCAAGCCCTCCTGGGAGTGTGAGGTGCCTGACGCAGTGAGGCATTCTGTATGGGGGATGAGCTGTGTGGGCAGGGTGGGGTGGCGGCAGGTCTTACACAGGGACTGACCCTCGGGAGTTCTTCACCATAATATTGACAGTTTGCAAGCGCAGCACTGCTAGCCCTGGTCAGCTCCATGGCTTCACTAAACAGGCCACAGAGGCACAGAGACAGCAGCAGCAGCAGCAGCTTAACCAGGCTGTCCTCTGTCAGTCCCCTTGTGTTCCGCTGATGCTCAAATTGCAGATGTTTATTTTTTATGAAGAGTCTGTTTTGCTGTTACAGTCAAATCGATGTGACCTATCTGATAGGTTGATAGCATGCGTCTCTGGACCCGATTACATCTCAGAGGCCATGCTGACAGTGCCCTGACTGGATATGTTGGAATTAATGTGAATGTGCTTCATATATTATAATCCACTACCTACTGTAGGCTATATGCAAAACAATTATTTTTCAATTTCATGTAACACTGTATGTGAACGAGACATGAAATGCATGCAGGTAATATCCAGTGATATCACTTACAGTAGCAGAACGAGGTACAGGCAGGCAGTATGTTGTGTGCAGTGCTATGTTTGTGCAAGGCTGTCCTCTATGTGTTGTGTTTAAACACAGAACTAATATTGCTCTCCAAACCTTGGATAAAAGGGCACAGCGCCCCCTTGTGGGTGTACACACATCTGAGTGTTATCCAGCTGGTGGTTTATGCTGTATTTCTACCTCTGAGTAATGTCCGCAATGTATAATGTATAATGATCACATAATGATCACACACACACTAACAAACACACACACACACACACACACACACACACACACACGTACACACACACACAATGTCCGCAATGTAGCTTCACATAGTGATCTTCCTACAAAGGTTATTCAGAACTGTCAAATCAAGACATCTCTCATTTATTCTCATTTACTTTATCAATACAATACTGGAGCTCCACATTAAGACTTTTATTGTACAACTAGCCAAAGTTTCTAACACCTCAAGCCAAAACATTTCAACTGGAATTGGACTGATAATAAAGTTTATCAAAATTATATAAATATATTTCTGTAAATTCATCGCAAATGGGCTTAGAGGGTTTTGTCATTAGTCACTGTGAGCTAATGGTAGGAAAGGAAGATTTTAAAAAATGTGAGACAAGATAGCCATGTCCAGGCTGTGGGTACTTTAGGGCCTTTCAGAATTCATCTTAAGCACACAGACGGGTATTGACAGCTAAACATGGAAACCCATTTTTCTAAACATCACAGAGAGAAGAAGCCATACAGTGAGTGAAACAGTGACTGAATCAGCTGAACATCCTTGGGAATCTCTGAGAAGGCAAAAGATGTTAATGGAAAATACCCATAGATGAGCAACATGCAAATATATGGTGTATGTGTGTGTGTGTGTGTGTGTCTGTCTTTGTTTGATTGAAAGAATATATGTGCACACATGCACACGCACACACACACACATAGAGAGAGAGAGAGAAGGAAAAAGAAAAAATGAGAGAGAGAATTAACATTGTCATGCCAGGTGATATGATCCCATGCCGTTTGTTTATATGCATTTGTGCATTTGTCCAGATCTTATAAATGCTATTGTTATTCCTATTCAAATCAGTGCACTGAGCCTTGGCTATACAGCACTATACATGTGGCCATCAGTAACAACATTTTACTGGGCACTTTGCCCTGTAAACCAACCAAGTTCATTGAAGTATTTCTTTATTAAAATCACTTTCCAGTGTCCAGTTGGCCATCTGGCTTCCTAGGAGACTCTGAAGAAACGAATACACATCTAAAACACCTCACCATCTGTCCAGAGTAGAGACACGGGGGGGAAAAGAAAGCTTTGATCAGAGATCAAGTCATCGTACTGACAGAAGAAACAGCATGTTGGCAGCAGTACTGTTCAATTCCTCACACTCAGCTCAAGTCCAAATTCTGCACACACATTTGTCATTCACACCATCATCATCATGAACAACAACAATTGTGTTCGATCCAGGAGAGATGTCTCTCTCTAGAATACTTTCTTTGTCGTTTCTTTGGCCTCAGAACTGCAAAGATGAGACAGTTAAAAAGACGAGCAGTAAGAAACACTAGAGGCTCGTAAATTTGGTTGTGTAGTCAATGAAAACCCACAATTCCCAACCCATTTCTTTCAAAAAACCCATTTCTTTTCAGATTGGCTGGGGATGTGCAAGTGATCCTATCTTCATTACCACACAGGTACCACTAGGTGGTGGTACATAACCACTGAAGAAATGCCCAGGTAAGGATAGAGATAAGAGGGAGGATGTGATGGAAGATTGGCATTGTTGAGAGAGAGTGACTGTGTGTGTGTGTGTGTGTGTGTGTGTGTGTGTGTGTGTGTGTGTGTGTGTGTTGTGTGTGTGTGTGTGTGTGTGTGTGAGAGAGAGAGAGAGAAAGAGAGACACAGACAGACAGACAGATAGACAGACAGATGAGCTGTTCATTGCTTTATTTGTTCATATCAAGGGGTGGATGTGAGTGTAGTAGGGCTGTGGGGTTTGATTGGTAAGGCTGATTAACTGAGGCGGATCAGGCCAAAGCAAACTCAAACAGAGATTTGAGCTGCCCTGGGCTATTTGCTGTCTGTCTGCTGTCTCTTTGCAAATGAACACACACACACACATACTCAACCTTATGGAAGCGGAAAGATGACAGTGCCCCTTAGGCTGGTGGATAATGGTGTTTCCGTATTAGACAGGATTTCCTGAGCTGGGTTTTTGTCTCTATATAGAGAAAACTCACACACGCGCACACACACACAAACCTACACGTACATGCACACGCTCACACACACACACACACACACACATGCACGTACACACACACACACACACACACACAGAGAGAGACACACACACACACACAATCAGAATAAACATCGATGAATAAAACATACTGAACACACTAAACAGTAATAACATGATCGAAAGGTTCAATGCAGTGTGAGTCCGTGTGTGTGTGTGTGTGTGTGTGTGTGTGTGTGTGTGTGTGTGTGTATGTGGACACTAATAATATTCCTGCTGCTGTGCCTTGTAGCTCTAAATGGGCCTGTCAGTACATGGAGACAGGATGCAGTCTATGCGGAACCTTTTGAGCACAACATAAACACACACGCACTTGCACACACACACACACACCTACAAACACACACACATTGGATATTTATAGGCTGCTCAGTGCAATTATGAATAACCAGACTAAAGAATGCACACAAACATTAGTGTAACACTTTAAATGGAGTCCATCCTACGCACTTGTCTATCTGTGTGTGTGTGTGTGTGTGTGTGTGTGTGTGTGTGTGTGTGTCTGTGTGTGTGTGTGTGTGTGTGTGTGTGTGTGTGTGTGTGTGTGTGTGTGTGTGTGTGTGTGTGTTTTGAGCAGGAACGAGGAGGAGGACTAACAAGCCGTAACGAAGTTCCAGGGGAAGCGGGTCTGGGTTAGAAAAAGGTCATGTCTTTACTTAACATAAGATAGATAGAATGAAACACACACACACAAATACACACACACACACACACACACACACACACACACCTTCTGCTTCATGCCTACTACTCTCCCATTCTTCTGTCTCCTTCTGTTTTTTTGGCTCTGGGATCTTGTTGTCTCCATGTCCAAAGGATGATTTTACACTATACAAGCTTGCAGACACACACACACACACACACACATGCAGACACACACACACACACACACACACACACACACACACACACACACACACACACACACATACACGTACACACACACATGTGCATACATACAGAATATTTGTCAGTGTGTGTTTTTCTAGCTCCAGATAAACAGGAAGCTATAAGGTCAACATCGTCTGATGAAATCAAAGACTGGGCACTTAAGCCACCACACCCACCCAGAACAGCTATATGACTATGATAAACACACACACACACACACACACACACACACACACACACACACACACACACACACACACACACAAATACTAACAATGTGAGAAGTTGGTGTATTTGTCAACAAACTTTACCTAATCCATTCTGTTTCTTGTCTGTAGACTTCCATAAATTGAAGCATGCATACATACATACATGCATAAACCAACCATTGGTATTGCAGACAGACTTGTCCTGCGTGCTTTTAAAGTGCATGTAGTCTATGAATGCTATGAGATCTATTGGCATATATTGCTCTATGCTTTCTTCTCTATGATTTCTTATCAATGTAAATGCCTTACGCTAATGAAGCATCTTTATTTGCCTCTGTGACATTATTTGACCTGACTCTTCAACCAAAGCAGAAAACATGCACCCACCCACCCACACACACACACTTATCTCCTCAAGAAGCTCTTTAATTCTGAGTGTATTATCTCATTACATGAGATAGCTGAAGGGTGTCCCCTTCATAAGGAGAACAGATAACATACTTCCCTATAGGCATCAAAGGAACTGCAATGAAATTCTCTCTTCCTGTATGTGTGTGTGTGTTTGTGTGTGTGTATGTCTTTCTGTGTGTCCGTGTATGTACATATTTTCATGTCCCCCTCCATGTATGTGTGTGTGTGTGTGTGTGTGTGTTTGTCAATGTACATATTTTCATGCCCCCCTCCCTGTATGTGTGTGTGTGTGTGTGTGTGTGTGTGTGTTTGTCTATGTACATATTTTCATGCCCCCCCCTCCCTGTATGTGTATGTGTTGTGTATGTGTGTGTGTGTGTGTTTGTCTATGTACATATTTTCATGCCCCCCCTCCCTGTATGTGTATGTGTATGTGTGTGTGTGTGTGTGTGTGTGTGTGTGTGTGTTTGTCTATGTACATATTTTCATGCCCCCCCCTTCCGTGTATGTGTATGTGTATGTGTATGTGTATGTGTGTGTGTGTGTGTGTGTATGTGTGTGTGTGTGTTTGTCTATGTACATATTTTCACACCCCCCCCTCCCTTTTTTTGCAAACGTGTAAAAACGGCACATTGACTTTGTGTGTATCTGCATCTTTCACAACATGTACCAGAGACAGAGTGAGAGACTGGGAGACTTGGAAAACAGACTACACAATAGGAAACACACAGTCAACAGAGAAAGAGAGAGAGAGGGTGTGAGAGGGTGTGAGAGAGAGAGGAGAGACAGTGAAGAGAGGGAGAGAGAGACAGTTACAAGAGGGAGAGACAGAGAGAAAGAGAGACAGTGAGGGGAGAGACAGTTAAGAGAGAGCCTTAAGAGAGAGAGAGAGAGAGAGAGGAGAGACAGTGAAGAGAGGGAGAGAGAGACAGTTACAAGAGAGAGAGACAGAGAGAAAGCGAGACAGTGAGGGGAGAGACAGTTAAGAGAGAGCCTTAAGAGAGAGAGAGAGAGAGAGTTAAGAGAGAGAGTGAGAGAGAGCTAAGCAAGAGATGGGGGTGGGTTACGGGGTGGGGGTGGGGGTGGGGGAAGAGACCAATCAGGCTAGTCTCATCGTCATTCCTCCATGACAGTTTCATGATAGCCAGGAGAGAGCGTGAGGCGAGCCACCTGGGTCGAATTAGCAGTGAATAACGTGCAGCTGCGTGACTGCTACGTGCTGCTGGCACGCACACACACGCTGCTCAGCGGGCTCAGATGGTCCAAATCAGGCCCAGAGCCGTCTCCACCTGCTAGGCAAGTTTCTGCCCTTGAATCCTTAAGGGGTGTTGATATTTACATTATTGGCTAGTTATTACATTATCAGCTTGTAGGCCTGCTTTCCCATACGTGAGCTGAGCCCAGTGTTTGACTCACAGGTTTTCTGTTTTTTTTTTTCCTTTTTTTTTTACTGGAAATCTCTGTTGAAGTATAATTGAAGTTGATACTCTGTTGAAGTATTATTTTAGGCTGGGATTACATTAATCTCCAAAAAGAAAATTTGAGTACACACACACAAAAAAACGTAATTAAATTAATTCTTAAATAAATAAATTGCATCATACTCTATACAAATCAACTCAGTTCATCCACTTCACTCGTGCAAATAAAACTTTATGTGCATTAAAAGATAAAACATGAACTTCAAGTGTTTTTCATTCCCATTCAAGATTTCTTCTTCTTCTTGATTTTTTGATTTTTTGGTCCAGATGCACGAGTGAGTAGCTATCAGTATAGAGATGAACTGAGGAATAGGTCGGGGATGGTACTGGACAGGAATGCAATGTACCTGTCTGACCCCATCACCCCGTGGGCATAGTTGGTATCAGGGTAGTGAATTGAAAATGGACAGGTTTACTCTCTCTATTTCTCTCTGGGTGTGTGTATGTGTGTGTGTGTGTGTGTGTGTGTGTGTGTGTGTGTGTGTGTGTGTGTGGTTGGGAAGAATGAAGGGTAGCAATGTGTGTGGTCGGGTCAGGGAGGCAGTGATTTGGTAGCATTTTTGTGCACATGCTTATCTATATTGTGTGTGTGTGTGTGTGTGTGTGTGGTGTGTAGGAAACTGTCATTGGAATGTAGTGAGAGACTACTGGAAGGAATGCCTATTGTAGGTCAAAGCTTAAGTGCTACCCATTCAGACATCAAAGAGGTGAAGAGACAGCAAAGGAAGGGGAAAGAGAGAGAGAGAGAGAGAGAGAGAGAGATGGAGAGAATACGAGAGAAGTAAACCAGGGGGGCAGAGGGCTGTTGAGGAGGGGGAGTATGTCAGGTGACACTATGTTGGGTGTTGAGGTCAGCAGGTGTTTTGGCCAGTAATTGACAGGTGAGGGCCAAGAATTACCTGAAAATGCTGCTTCACTCTTTTAAACCCCAGCCCACAAACACTGAAACACACACACTGAAACACGCGCCCATATACTGATATTCTTTCTCATTCACACACCCTCAGACACAAACAGAAGCACAGAACACACACACACACACACACACACACACACAAAGACACACACAAAATGGACATAGATTTGGACAAAAAACAGCCTCCCATTCACACCGTCACAAAAATACATTGTTCTGTCTCTGGATCTTTTTGTACAGGACTTATAAAGGACAGCACAGATCCATCACTACCATGTGTTACTTGTCTGAAAGGGATATAAAAGAGCCGGAGCCGGTAGCCATGATCAAATAGTAACACGTAACTTGACATATTATAGCACATCTATGGGCACTGGAGGTAAGTACAACACAGACAGGAGAACTCAACCCAGTGCCTGCTGGTTGCTTTAAACATATTCTGCACCTGTGCAAATACAAACCAAGTTACTGTACATCACATGGTAAGACATGTTGATGCTTCGATATTGAGCTCCTGTGAGCAGCTTTTTGGACCGGTCAGATATCAGGTAATGGCCATAGGTGTAGCATCCTAAAGTCTACAGTTAATCACAATGCAATCATGACAAGACATCGCAACAGATAAAGCATTACTGTAAGCATATTTTCAGGGTTTTGGTCTTTTATGTGTGTTGCGATTGTGGACTCTTAGTTTGTAGTTAAGCATCCATTTCCTGTTGTGTCATGTGCTCCTGTCTTTCTCTTGTTATTGGTCTACTGACTTGTCTCCACTTCTTGTCTGTTTTGGATTTCTTGCCCTGCTGTTCAATGTCGGTTCACCTGTTCCCTGTTACGTTGCTGTGTGTAATTGTTGTTGTCGTTGTGTGTAATTGTTCCATTTACTTGCTTTTGCCTATTTGCCTTATTTGGATTTCCTGTCCTGCTGTTTAAAGTCAGTTCATCTGTTCTCTGTTATGTAGTAATTGTGTGTAGGCTAACTGGCTTGGGCATTTAGGTCCTGTTCTTAACTTTGTAGTTTGTCGTCATTTTTTGTTGAAGGTTTTTCCATGTTGCTCATCTGTTTTTGTGAACACAGGATTCCCCGCTTGTTTGCTAAAACACAGTCTGACTTTTCAGGTACTGGACTTGTGTCTTTCCTTCCTGGGACCTGACACATATAGGCTACTTTTCAAATGGGAAATATATATGGGTAGCGATCGGATTATCAAAACTTGTACACCACTTCTCTCAGTCTGATTCGAAATTCATTTCAGTTTTTGCCAAACCTGATTGGGTGGGGTGAATACTTGAGGTATTTTGAATCAGATTCCACCAATCATCGGATTGTAGAGGTGCTTGTAATCTTAATATGATTTATGGAGTCAGTCCTTCAGCTGCTTGCTGTTTTAAAATGTTATGCTGATGGGTAGCACACACGTAGTCTAATGAAACATCTCACCCAGGTTCCACACTACTGTTTTGGCCTACTTACACTGAATCAGGCCCCAGTTTAAGTGTACCTTTGCAGGCGGGGTATCCAAGGGGCCATGTTGACCCCGACCCGTCTCAGTCAGTGTTATAAAGCCGCATTAATGGCTCAGTGCTAAAACTGCCTTCTCTCTCTTTCACACACACACACACATACATACACTCACACACACACATATACACCATCTCTCACTCACTCACTCACACACACAGTTATACACCTTCTCTTTCACACACATACACACACACACACACACACACACCAGATAATCACACAGACACCCCTTCCTAAATTAGGATAGCTGCAGTTCTGGTGAGGTGAGAAAATAAATGCTGGTTGAAGTGCAGGGATCTTATGCAACACAGCAGCCATCCCATCCAACAGGAAATTAAAAGTGTGTGCGCACAGTATGTGTGTGTGTATGTGTGTGTGTGTGTCTACATATGTGCGTGTGAATAGGTTCATGTGAAAGTGTAGACCGCCTTCACATCAAATAAATTTAAAGCTCTCTTGCAAACACAGCTGAATGGCTGTGTTATCATATTTCACACACTTACATATATGTCAATCACACACACACACACACACACACACACACACATTTACACAGGTAGACACAGTGTACATGTGAGGACATTATTCTATATTCACTCCATTGTATATTGACACTGACAGTGTCTCTACGGAAATATAAACAGTAACAAATGAGTTACCCCAGCACTGGATCAACACCACCTCCGTCATATCTGTCTCTTAACCAGAATGTAAATATGAATTTAATAAAGCATGCCCAAAGATAAGATAGTTCCTCAAGGAACAAGTCAATCTATATAGGACACAGAATGTATAAAACACTTTGTTCCGTCCGTTGTCCTGGTCATGTGGTCAGGTAGGTGGACGTCTCCATGAGACACGGCTCAGGGAAGCTTAGGTGAGTTTATGGATGTTTCCAGATGTTCAGTACTTTGAACTCGACTGAAATCTGTTTCCATCTGTGGTATTAAAATTGAGTTTGCCACCCTGCAGGCATTGACATTCATAGTGGAAGTTGGAAGGGTTTTTCTGTAATCTTAGATGACTCTTTGAAAGGCAAAGAAATGAATACTTCGTATCATTAAAGAAAAGATTTAAGTGTGTGTGTGTGTGTGTGTGTGTGTGTGTGTGTGTGTGTGTGTGTGTGTGTGTGTGTGTGTGTGTGTGAGTGTGTGTGTGTGTGTGTGTATGTGTGTGTGTGTGTGTGAGAGAGAGAGAGAGAGTGTGAGAGAGAGAAAAAAAGAGAGAGAGAGAAAAGAGAGAGAAGGGGGAACAGAAGAGAGAGAGAAAGTTTAAAGTGTCAAAAGCAGAGAGTGACCCCCAGTGAAACAACTGAAGGTAACAATGACCGTGTAAGTGTCAAAGTACTTTTGTCACTTACACACACACCACACCACACACACACACACACACACACACACACACACACACACACACACACACACACACTGTCTTCTTATCCTTCGATTAAGGCTGATTTATGGCTGAATAATTCCATCCAGCATTCCCTTGCTAATTCTCTTTCTCTCTGGCACTGACAAGCAAACACACACTCCACTCCAGGCCTCTAATATGCATGAGGCTGGGCTCACATCTTGCTTGATGGTCAAGACACAGTTCATGACTCTGGCCATGGTGACAGTTAACCAAATTTACAGCAACACGGCCATAAACGTTAATGCCCGCAGTTTTACGACCAGATGTCTGAAATACAACACACACACACACACACACACACACACACACAACACACCCACACTTTCACACTCCTTGTAACTCCCTTCACCTCTCACACACTCTGAAACATACACACACACACACACACACATGCACTTGCACTCAGAGACAAAACTCGTTTACACAACATTTACACAAACAAATTGAGGCATACACACACACACACACACACACGGACATACAGGCACACAAGTAAATGTAGGTCAGGTCAGGCCAGCTGCCTCTATCTCTGTGTATTTTCCTTGTAAATTACATCTTGAATGGCTCTGCTGAATGGTTCTGTAACCCAACTGACTTATACCTCTGACGCACACACACACACACAAGACACACACACACACGCACATGCGCACACACACACACACACACACACACACACACACACTTTTTGCTTGAAAGACCCACAAAGCTGAAATGCTTATAATGAATGCCCACATTATTGCTCCACAGCACTTTCACATCTTTTGTGCATGCATCACATCTATTGAGTCCAACAGTCCATTCTCTAGCTGTACATAAAGTTTACATGTGCTCTACATGCTGAGTCTGTAATTACATGTAAAACATTCTTTTGCTGTCCCAACCTGATGCACAGCTGTGTATCTTGGTAAGTGTGTGTGTGTGTGTGTGTGTGTGTGTGTGTGTGTGTGTGTGTGTGTGTGTGTGTGTGTGTGTGTGTGTGTGAGCAATCAGGTTTAGAGTTAAGTGGGTACAATATTCGTGGAAAATGAAGAATGATTTCAATGAGCAGCGACATCTGCTCTCAATCCAGCCACCAGAGAGAGACAGAGAAAGAGAGAGAGAGAGAGAGAGAGAGACTGATGTCCAGAGAGAGAGAGGGATTGAGGGATACAGGTAGAGGGAAAGAGAAGATGGTGGTGGTAGGCAGGGGATGTGTTGAAATATTAGGAAGACAAGGGCACATGAAATACAAATTAGACAATAAACTGATGATAGATCCCAGTATTAGTGTTTGCAGGGACTGTGCACTGAACTAGAAATGAGATGAAATGGATACGGCGTTCATTTCTTACATACAATTATTCTTGTTTTGTTTTTAATAAAAAATCACAAATTACGCCAATGAAGCAAAATCTGTAAATAAACTCAAGCAGTGCAAAGACCATGGCACTCATTGTTTTCAGTAACAGGACTGGTGAAAGCAAACTAATCAAAGACAATTAAACAACTACAACAATCAACAGAGCTGCACACGTCTCATGTTTCCTCATTAAAGCACTGTCTCAGTTTGATGCGCCTCAGAGGCTTGGATTTGAAAGTTATAGGTCTTAAATTAGACATTAGAGGTGAAGGTTAATACTTTTATATTGAACTATTTTCCTGTGGGAGAGGAGAGGAAGAGGAAGAGAAGAGAGGAGAAGAGGAAAGAAGAGAAGAGGAAGAGGAGAGGAGAGGAAAAGAGAGGAAGAGAAGAGGAGAGGAGAGAAGATGAGAGGAAGAGAAGAGAAGAGGAGAGGAGAGAAAGAGGACAGGAGAGGAAGAGAGGAGAAAAGAAAAGAAGAGAAGAGGAGAGGAAGAGAAGAGGAGAGGGAGAGAATAGAAGTGAAAAGAAGAGAAGAGGAGAGGAGAGGAAGAGAAGAGGAGAGGAGAGAAGAGGAGAGGAAGAGAAGAGAGGGAGAGAATAGAAGAGAAAAGAAGAGAAGAGAAGAGAAAACAAGAGGAGAGGAGAGGAGAGGAGAGGAAGAGAAGAGAGGTGCTAGTTATCATTCTGTCATTGTATCTCATTTGTTCCCAATCATGCCATAGCACAAAACATAATTATGGATTGAGCAGCACTGATATGTGAGTGGACTCCATTATCATGGCAATGCAGAACACACACACTCACACACACACACACGCACACACACACACACACACACACACACACTGTCTCTGACACAGAAATGGACACATTCCCAAACATATACAAGCATACATAAGCAGACAGAAAGGCATCATTAATTTAGTACTGGCATTTCCGCAACATATTACCTAAACATGCAGACTGCTGTCTCTCTCAAACACACACACACACACACACACACACACACACACACACACACACACACACACACACACACACAGAGGCACCTACTCCTCATCAGTAAGGATACTGATGCTAAATGAAGCATATTGAGTGCATGTTAAAGGGCGAGGCTAGAGCTTCTTTGCTGCGGTAGGGTAAGCCTCACCTTTAATTAATCCCTATGAGAGTAGCCGAGTGTGCTTAGAGATCACCTATGACCTTTCCCAATCCTCTGGGGAACATGAACGAAGGCCCTCTGTAACCTGCACTCCAGAAGATGCAATATTCATCACTGAGGGCTTTAGGGACTCACTGTGGGTTGGGTCACCTTGATATTCACACAGGTTTGAAATGGGGGTTTTACAGATGATGTGTTGAGCCATTGTGACCCCTTATCCCTTGGTTGGCAAAATGTCAAACTGTTCAATAGAAGCCTATGTTATCAACAGCTGTTTCTATAGTTTATATCGTGATCATTTCATCGCTACCAACATGTCAAGCCTTGATAAAAGTGAAAATTGTAAAAGGCGTTCACATATTGTAGCATCCAATAGCCTGTCACATCATTACTTTGCTATTTAATGGGCAGACTGAGTGACTATTGCTTGCACCCGGAACGGTGGGCTGGCGGTACGAATTTGGGATGAGGTCATACAATTTTTCCCTAATAAACAGTTTAAATTATTCACGTAGGATTGCTATGCTATTCTGTTTCATTAAATTACATCTCGAATGGCTCTGCTGAGTGGTTCTGTAACCCCACTGACTGATACCTCTGAAGCACACGCTCACAAGACACACACACACACGCACATGCGCGCATACACACACACACACACACACACACACACACTTTTTGCTTGAAAGACCCACAAAGCTGAAATGCTTATAATGAATGCCCACATTATTGCTCCACACACTTTCACATCTTTTGTGCATGCATCGCATCTATTGAGTCCAACAGTCCATTCTCTAGCTGTACATAAAGTTTACATGTGCTCTACATGCTGAGTCTGTAATTACATGTAAAACATTCTTTTGCTATCTATTCTATTTCATTTTTGGGGAAACACTGTGTGTATGTGTAGTAATAAGTTATGTTAGTAGCGTTGAGCTAATGCTCATATATATATAAATAATATTATATATATATTAAAATAAATATATATTTAGCTCATTTATTTGATTTTACATATATATATATATAATATATATAAAATCAAATAAATGGGCATTAGTCCATATGGGATCAGGGTCCATGTAGCCTACAGACCCAGACATAGTTATTCTAGTCTAGCTTTGAAGTCGGAACAGAGTAACGTCATGTATGGAATAGGCTATCGTCTTCAGCCAAGATGGTTATGTGTTAATGACCTCTTAATCTTGACAATCTTGGTGACCTGTTACTGGACCCTGTTGACTTGCTCACTTCAGAAGAACCCAATAATATGTAGAGTCACTCTTCACAGTGCAGGGACCTGTACTACTAAACAAGGTCACTGGTTAACCTGGGTAGCTTTGAGAGTTACCACGGATCTCTAAAAGAACCCTCCATTGAGCATCAGTTGTTTCTGAAGTGACATGTTTTTTTTAGATCAGCGGTTACTCCAGAGGTTACCCAGGTTAGCCAGTATATTCACAGTATACGCCCCCCCCGCCCCCCCCAACTCCAGCCTTTTTGCTGCCTTTTGAGTTTTGGCCCCTCTTTTCTGGAAATGCCAATGAAAAACTGAAGAAAAAATAATAAAGAAATGTGTTGTGATGCCCGTCTGATATTTGACGCCACAGGCCTAGACCTATGCCGCCTTCTCTCTGGATCTGGTCCAGTCTGGTCTGATCTGGTGTAGTGTGGTGTGGTCTGGGGAGATCCTTAGCTCAGCTGGAAGTGCTCTGAATACAGAAACGTGGTAAATCACAGACTCTTAATGCTCCATTTGGTGTGTCACTCAAGTCCCTGTTGGACCTCACAGTACTCTCCTTCACCCCCCACCCACCCCCTACACACACACACACACGTATCAGTTACACACAATAACACATTCCACGTGTCTCAGCTGACTTTACACGGCAAAATATTCACACAATTCTTCATCACTTATCCTGCGTGACCCCTCTGAGTGCTGCAGAATTAACCAGAGACACGAGGGAAGACAACTTCGCTTTTTCAATCAACCAAAACAAGAAAGAAATTAGCCGAGAGGAATGCGTCAAGGAGGACGGAGAAGAGGGTGGCTCTCATGAACATACAGTGCAAGTGTTGAGCAGCCCACAATTATTAACCTATTAAGCACAGTCTGGAGTCTAATTCAGTGAGTACTTTACATGTCCGCTATCTGCTGACAGTAATGAATTAACTAATTAACTAATTAACTCATTTCTAATTCATGTAAGATCTTTGATCATGGAGCTCATAGAGTTTTTTACTGTGACACACACACACACACACACACACACACACACACACACACACACACACACACACACACAGGCCTGGCTCTTGTTGTTTCTTCTATATTTTCCATCAGGTGGTGCCCTTTTATATAAAACAATCAGCATGACCAAGTAAATATGTTTATGTGTGTGTGTGTGTGTGTGTGTGTGTGTGTGTGTGTGTGTGTGTGTGTGTGTGTGTGTGTGTGTGTGGCTGGGTGGGTAAAGCAGGGGCCATGCTTACATGCTTAAGTCTCTCTTTCCCTATTGCTCTCTTTTTGTAGGGATTTGTGTGATTCTGACCAAATACATTGGTGTCCTAGAAAAATAACCACATTACTAATAATAATCAAACAATAATAACAAGGTTATGGAACACAAACAAATGCCAGTAGTGTTTATTGTGCAACAAATTACTGTTCTGAGTTTGTGGACTGTGTGAAAAGATAGCCAGCAACACATACATAAAGAACACACACACACACACACACACACACACAAGGAGAAAAGGGCGATAGGGTCTGCATCCTGTAATGTGATAACGGTTCCATTTGTACTAGGATATGTTCCCACAGAGAAACACCACCTTACATTGCACACATACAAAGCACACACACACACACACACACACATTTCTGCGGTTAGGTGTTCTTTTATACCCTTGGCCCTAAAGCAGGACTGAGGATAGTGGGAGCCTATACAAAAGCAGGACTGAGGATAGTGGGAGCCTACACAAAAACAGGACTGAGGATAGTGGGAGCCTACACAAAAACAGGACTGAGGATAGTGGTAGCCTATACAAAAACAGGACTGAGGATAGTGGTAGCCTATACAAAAACATCTCCCACGCAGCAAAACTCAAAGTTCACCTTCCAGACGACAAGAAGTACTTAACCACCACAAGAACTACCTCAAAGCAGGCACAGAATGGAAAAACATTTTGCCTTGGCTTTAATGAATTGGGAGAGGATGTTCATGGCCAAAGAGTATCGTGAACATGAGGCATGGTTGTGTCCTCCACAATATAAAAAAATCTTGAACTTAGAAATAGCCACTAAAACATGGGTGAATTGGAACAAAGCCCAACTGTGATGTCAAATATCACAAAGCAATTGTAGTTCAATTGTGGTTGCCAAAGAGGGTGCCATTTAGCCAAAAGGACATTTCGATACCCAGCCTAAATATAAGGATTTAACTAAGGCAAAGTTGAATATATTCTATTTTAACATCAGAGAACAAGGTACAATACTCCATTCATCCATTCTATGTCCTCCTTAAGGCGTCAGAGGAGAGGTTTAGGCTCAGTTGCTATTTCACCTGGCCTCCATTACATTAACAGAATAGCTATTTTGTGCCATCTATAAGGATATTAAGTGATTTGGAAAAGTACACAGACATGTCAATCACAGGGCCAATTTTCTTTTTTTGTTTTTCCCCTGAGGAATTACACGCAAATTCTGGTTGACATCTGTTTCCATGGCGTTATTTGTTTATCTGTTTCCAAATGTGTGGTTTTCATGCCGGGGGCCAAACAATTCTTTTCAGAGAGGAATCGTTTATACCTGGGCTCAAGGCCCCACAGCCTCAAGGCAGGCCACAGGATCCAGATCACTCCTGGTTACCACATCCAGGCCACAGGTATGCATTCTAAGATGAGTTGTGTATCACACACACACACACACACACACACACACACACACACACACAAACACACACAATCACAATTTCTACTCCAATCTCCACCTCATGCATCATTTTCCTTCAAGGTGATTCAATAGCTGACATTTCAGTATAACATTCTTTAAGCATGTGTGTGTGTGTATGTGTGTGTGTGTGTGTGTGTGTGTGTGTATGTGTGTGTGTGTGTGTAAACAAATTGTTCATGGCATTCTACTGATTGCAACCCCTCTAGCAGTCACTTAGTCTGTAATTGATTTTCCAGTATCTCTTTGGATATTAATGTGTTTGTGTGTGTGTGTGTGTGTGAGTGTGTGTGTATGGCCTGTGTGTGTCTGTGTGTGTTTGTGTGTGTGTGTGTGTGTTTGTATGAACCTGTGAGTCCTGTCAGTCTATGGTTGAATGTTTGACTTTAAAAGACATCTGTGCAGGCGTTCTGCATGGCAATGCATGTAGCCTGCGTCTGCTATCTGCTAGCTGTCTGCTATGTCTGCTATGTCTAGAGAAAGGAAATGAACATTGTTGCCTCAGTGGAAATGACAGCAATTAGTTTCATGAATAAACAAAAGTTTCAAATGATTGGAGGGGAAATGACAGTTTTTCCAATCCCAATCCAATCCTTCCTCCAATCCAATTTGCCAATCATCTTCACACTTACAATGTACAATATACACCTATGATGTACACCTTTTCAAAACTCTTCATACGGTGTGCTTTACCAACACACATCTGAGCACCTCAGTTAACATTTGCTGCAAAATGCACTACAGCCACCAAAACTCCTCATACTTCACCTCTAATTGCTACTGCTGCCTACTATAGTGCATGCTGTCACTCAGCAACACATCAATGGCAATCAGTGTGTGGTGAACGCATAACAGAAACAACTGTAAACAAATAACATAAAATACAGCTATTCTCAAACAATTTGACATAGATCAACTTTGTTACATATTTTATGTACAGTATATGCTATGTTATGTATATTTTGAGTGAATATTGCAATACCAAACTATCTAAGTGACATTTTTATGTATTGGTGTACCTCTAGCAATAGGAATAAATAATGATACAAAAATGGCACATACAGTGATTGAATGAATATTTCTCTGTAAACTCAGGGAATGTGCAGATGCAAAATCACAATAGAACTGTGGCTGTTTCCAAAATGGCCTACTGCTATACTACTTACTGCAATAGATATCCATGAATAGTGTCATGGATAGTAAATGGAGACTCTTGTATCAAAAGAATTTGTGTGTTTTACTTGTTAGCTCACTTTATCATGTGGTTCACTAGAATGATGGCTCTGTATATATATATATATATATATATATAAGCATATTCTATACTTATATATACTTATTATTATATACTTACTATATATATATATTTATATATATATATATATATATATATATATATATAAACTTTATTTGTGATTTTATTTAACAAATCCTGATGGTTTTTCACCATTCATCTCCTGGAAATTTGAAGACTCTACGACATATATTTGGAGATCTGAAAATGGCATCTTGTTCAGTTCCCAACTGCTCAGTAAGTCATTGAAAAATTCCAAATGGCAAAAAAATCATTTCAGCTAAAAAAAATTGGCAGATGTACATTTACCGCAGATCATTCCTACAAAGTCACAAGAGAGTCTAAGGTGGTCGAGCAACCACCCTCCCCTAATCTTGTTGATCTGACACGGAATGACCAATATGTAGATGTCTGTTTAAATAATCAGCCAAGGAGGTTTTGTATCAATCTATAGATTTTTAACCAGCCATATTCACCTGTAATAGGCTACAGTCTCCATGCTCCATAGCATACAACAGCCATATTCACCTGTAATAGGCTACAGTCTCCATGCCCCATAGACATACAACAGCCATATTCACCTGTAATAGGCTACAGTCTCCATGCCCCATAGACATACAACGGCCATATTCACCTGTAATAGGCTACAGTCTCCATGCCCCATAGACATACAACGGCCATATTCACCTGTAATAGGCTACAGTCTCCATGCTCCATAGGCATACAACAGCCATATTCACCTGTAATAGGCTACAGTCTCCATGCCCCATAGGCATACAACAGACAGGGTGATAAAACACAAAAAGCTATCCTGTATTGTAATGCTATAATTTATTTTTTAACTCCTTGCCAAAAATCAAAAAAGGCACACACACACACAGGCCTGGCCTTTGTTGTTGCTTCTATATTTTCAATCAGGTGGTGCCTTTTTGTAATAAAACAATCAGCATGACCAAGTAAATGTGTGTGTGTGTGTGTGTGTGTGTGTGTGTGTGTGTGTGTGTGTGTGTGTGTCAGTATGGCTGACAAAAAAAGGCAGTGACTGAGACTGAACCAACAGGCCTGGAATGTGACCAAATCTGGTTCAAAGACAAGACCAATAGCTTATCTAAGTGCTTATCTAGCTTATCTAAGTAAAAAATTAGAAGTTATTTTTCAAGTTATTATTCTTAAACAAATACCGACCTGCGGTGACCTGAAAACCAAATTAAACCTCTCATTCTCCCTTCCTTTCTTCCTCTCTCAATGCAGTAAGTAAAAGTCTCAATGCAGTAAGTAAAAGTGAAATGTGATTTTATGTATTTCATTTTTTTCAGCGACATTTCTTCTACTTAAATATAAATGGTTTATTTTCCATTTCCTTACATTGGTATGCAGTGCAGAGAGAGAGAGAGAGAGAGAGAGAGAGAGAGAGAGAGAGAGAGAGATTGAGAGTCAGGTTGTCAGGTCACTGTAGGTCTGTGATTGCTGTTGGGGGGGCTTCACCTTCTCTGTAGGGTGGAGAAAATGCCTTTCATTGCCCCTCTTTTCTTCTCTGATCTTCTGCTTTCCATCTTCCTTTTCAGTAAATCACCTTTCTTGTCCTCAGTACGCTTATCTCTCTCAATCAGAGCAGACACATACACCTGCCCACACACACACACACACACACACACACACACACACACAAACACACGCAGAAATAACAAAGGGGGTTTACTGAAGCAAAGAAAAGCTTTTAGACTTTCACCTCTTCCCTTCACATATATCTCGCCCAAATACTCGCAAGTGAAACACTCCCAGGAGAACATACGCACAACCACCATTCAGTTTGCTACGACTTTTAGCACCACATTGACTTTGAATAGATCTGCAGAGAGAGACTGAATGACCACATGACACACACACACACACACACACACACACACAGTCACACACACTCCTTGGCAAAGAGAAGAAAAGAAAATAAGACAGAAAGAAACTAACAAGCAAAAACCAAAACAAATTACACAAACAAACAAACAATGCCTCTTGTGACGTTCCCCATGCAGAAAGCACAAGCAGATGGCTGAGATTTCCATGGTTACTCTTACTTGTTGCCATGCTGGTTGTCATGCGGCATGAGTTGTTCTTCTAATTAGAATTAGGCAGAGAGATTGGAAAAAGACAGGCACAGCTCCCCACCCAGAGAGGGCTGCTGCAGAGGTGGACAACCACTGGCTTTGACTGCCTTCAAAATGTGCTCTGTGC
>PYXC01002107.1:655000-675000 GCA_015244755.2 Tenualosa ilisha
GTGTAGTTGGGGGTCCAGCTCCTCTAAATAGCCAGGTGTTCATGTGCAGAAAAAAACAAACAGAAGTTACGGTATAGTATGTTTATCATGTATAGTTAACCATAATTATATTGACATTGTTGCTATCACTATCTAAGGTCTCTCTATGTGGCACCAAGGTATTTAGGTATGTCCGAATCAAATAGATGCATAAAAGTCTGAAAGGCAGCAATACAATATAAATATACATAAAATGTGTCAGACAACAGACACTAAGACAGAGCATAAGTAGACTTGTAACAGAGCACTGATTGTAGATAGATTCTCTGTGGGTTGGAGGTAGAATATAGTGTGTAGCAGCATAGAAAAAGTCCAGGTGTGCATTTAGTTCAGTGTGAATAAACAAGTCATGTTTTGTTGTTCAACAGTCTGACTGCTTGAGGCAGGAAGCTCTTCCCCATTCTGGAGGTGCGGGCAGTTATGCTGCAGTATCTTTTCCCTGATGGCATTAGTGAGAGCAGTCCATGGGACTGGTGTATTGAGTCTTTAACAATGATTCAGGCTTTGCACAGACAGTGGGTGTTGTAGATGTCGGAGAGCGAGGGAAGAGAGGTCCCTGTGGATTTTTCAGCTGTCCTCACAATCCTCTGCAGGGCCTTCTCTCTGCAGCAGTGCAGTTACCAAACCACACTGTGACAGCACTGCTGAGGATGCTCTCAATATTCCGCCTGTAGAAGGTTGTCAATATAGAGGAGCAGAGGTGGGCATTCCGTAGCTTCTGTAGAGAATAGAGCCATTGCTGGGCTTTCTTTGTAATGTGTGTGGTGTTCTTGGTCCATGAGAGGTTGTCTGTGACGTGTACGCCCAGATACTTTGTGTCCTGAACAGGCTCGACTGGAAGGTTGTTTATGGACAGTGGGGTGTGTTTGCCTGGAGGTCTTCTGAAATCAATGATTAGTTGTTTTGTTTTGTCCACATTGAGGGACAGGTTGTTGTGAGCGCACCAGTCGCTCACCTTCTGTCTGTACAGGTCTTCATTGTCTCTGCTGATCAAACCCAAAACAATTGTGTCAACAGCAAATCTGATGATGTGGTTTGTGCTGTGTGTTGCTACACAGTCATGGATTAGAAGTGTGAACAGCAGCAGGCCGAGCATGCAGCCTTGTGGGGCTCCTGTGTTCAGCAAGGTAGTGTTGGGGGTCCTGTTTCCTATGCTGACTGCTTGCGGTCTCCCCACTAGGAAGTCCAGGATCTAGTTGCAGAGGGCGGTGTTCAGACCAGCTGATTCAGCTCTGATCCAAAGTTTGCCTCACCTCAGATGTGGACAGAAGTAGCACGTGGTCATTGGGGCGAGAGCTGGATTTCTTCACTTCTGTGTCATTCTGTTTCTCAAATCGTGAGTAGAACTGGTTCAGTGCTTCTGGGAGGGAGCTATCACCGTCACAGGACAGTGGAGCTGGTCTGTAGTTGATGATGGCTTGTTTTCCTTGCCATAGGCGGCGTGTGTCTTTGGTATCTGTGAAGTGGTTGTGAACACACACACACACATACACACACACACACAGATAGAATGACTAGAGTCAATGTAACAGTGAGGGGATGAGAGTGATCTGGGAAATAGTTTCCACACCACACCACTAAAAACTTATCACCAAAAAAGTCATTACCAGTTCTTCCTGCAGTCACATCAAGCAGAATTGTCTAAGCACACACACACACACACACACACACACACACACACCATGCACTCATCACAGAAAGTCCTCCTTTTTCAGCACTCCTCATATCCCTGATGATCTCCCCAAAAATGTGTCCAGACTTTAAACAATTATCCTGGGGACTCATTAGGGGAACTCATTAGGGGACACATTATAGCACGTGGGACGAACTTGGTGTTAAGAGCAGGAGACTGAGAGTTAAGATTCATACACACACACACACACACACAGCACACAGACGCACACACAAACACACACACACACACACACACACACACATATATATATATATAATTTAAACATAAAGTGAATAAAAAGACATTAATCATTATAATGATGTTCATATTTCATTTCAGTATTCTAGTATTCTAGAACCAGCAGGATTTTTATCAGATACAGATGCTGCTGTCCTAAATCTTATTAATGTCTTTGGAAACAGTAATTCATTGAAGCTTGTGCACACACACACAAACACACACACACACACACAAACACTACTAACAAACTCATATACTCATACACATTATCAAATGCATGAAAAGCAAGTTGAAAGCATGACATCTCAGACAATCACCGATCACATAAATCTATCACATCAGACGAGGAACATTAAGAAAACGTTTGAGTAAATGGAAGTCTTTGGCTAAAACTTGTTTGAAGATAAAAGGAATAGTGCAGCCGTACAAGCTGCTGAGGTCTCCTTGCCATTTACAAACCCTAAGCAGTGCACACACAATGTGTCAGTGGAGTCTCTTTGAGCGCAAATACTGAACAGGCAGTCCTATGAGATGTCATGAAATCCTAGGCAGTGCACCCACAATGCATCAGTGGGGTTTCTTTGAGCACAACGAGCGGTCCTACGAGGGGAAGTCAATGAAGACGTCATGAAAACTTTGATGAATCACAATACAAGGATACAAGGATATTTTATTGTCACAAGCATATAGTGGCTGGATGTAAGAGATGCAGTGAAATTGCATCTGTTTATCAGCCTATGGGCATGAGTTGAGGGGGGGTTGGGCAGGGGCATGGAGTAGAGGGGGTGTCTGGCGGCGGGGGGGCAGAAGGATGACAACCACTTTTATTTACATTTATGCATTTCACCTATTTATTTTTTATTATTATCTTATTTATTAAGTATCACCTATTTATTTAGCAGATGCTTTTATCCAAAGCAACTTACAATTGTCAACTATCACTTACATCAGGGCCAGTCTCCTGGGGCTAAGTGCCTTGCTCAAAGGCACAACGATGGCAGCTTTAACGGTGGCAGCCAGGATACGAACCTACAATTTTCCAGGCTACTAACCACTACACCACCACCGCCCATCGGTTTTATCCACCTTTTATTTATTCATTGCTGCAATATGAGCATAAAAACACCAGAGGTTTACTCTTAATGACATCAAATGAAGTCACACAGAGGCTTTAATTCAGGACAGCACCTGTGAGGGAGAAGAAAAGTAGATGCATCGTTGCACCGATTCCCTAAGCTCACAGCCATCATTGCTATGGCTGACACAGCAGCACGGCTGTTTGCACACACTCCAGTCCCATTTTCACCAGCCCGTAGTGAGCTTTAATAATGCTGTGACCACTAAGAATAGGAGAGTGTACAGCAACTCATCACAGTAGCTCAGGATGGGTTCAGACCTGTTTGTGTGTGTGTGTGTGTGTGTGTGTGTGTGTGTGTCTGTATATATGTATGTATGCGTGTGAGACAGAGAGAGAGAAAGAGAGAGAGAGAGAGACAGAGAGACAGAGTTTGGCACTCAAAACCTTGTTTTGTCGCAGTAGACATGATTCTGGCATATGCATTGACTACAAACTCCCACCCATTCCAAACACACACACACATACACTAAAATGTGTAAATATGTACATCACATACATCACAACTAAGTACTTTGAGCTTGAGTGTGTGTGTGTGTGTGTGTAAGGCAATGGGTTTAGTGACACAAGGGGGCATACTGCCTGAAGAAGAGTGCAGTTCAGCAGACCGTCACTTGGTGAGGTGTGTGTGTGTGTGTGTGTGTGTGTGTGTGTGAGAGAGAGAGAGAGAGAGAGAGAGAGACAGTATGTGTACAAGTCCTCAGAAGCCAAAACACCTACTGCAGACACCTACACACACACACACACACACACACACACACACACACACACACACACACGGCACGTATGTAAAAAATGACATGTGAATGCCACAGCCCCTTGACACAAAACACATTATTCACAATCTCTCCTTCTGTTTCTTCCTGTGCCACAGAGCAGACTGGTACACTACTTCTACAGACGTCTGGAGTGCAGGAACTCTGCCTGGGGTTAAAGAGAGAGAGACAGAAAGAGAGAGAGATGGGTAAGGAAAGTGTGTGTGTGTGTGTGTGCGCGCGTGTGTGTGTGTGAGTGAGAGTGTGTGTGTATATGTGTTGGAGAGAGAGAGAGAAAGAGAAAGAAAGAGAGATGAGTAAGGCAAGCAAGTGTGTGTGTGTGTGTGTGTGTGTGTGCGTGTGTGTGTGTGTGTGTGCACGTGTGTGTGTGAGTGAGAGTGTGTGTATATGTGTTGGAGAGAGAGAGAGAAAGAGAAAGAAAGAGAGATGAGTAAGGCAAGCAAATGTGTGTGTGTGTGTGCGTGTGTGTGTGTGTGTCTGTGTGTGTGTGTGCAGGATTGTGTGGTCTGTTTGTGTCAAGCACTTGTAGCATGAGTGAACCCGAAACTCGATTCTTTCACAAACATATGTGAAGCATTACAGTAAATCCTTACCTGGCCTGTGGTCTCGTCAGTGGTGCAAGCTTTTGTGTGTATGAGTGTGTGTGTGTGTGTGTGTGTGTGCGTGTCTGTGTGTGCTCTTTCACTCATCAATGCAACTGCCTATAAGTATGTGGAATACATTCCTGACCCTAACGCAACACACTCTTTATCAAGCTCACAGGAAAACGAATGAGTGTTTGTGTATGTGTGTGTTAGTGTGTGTGTGTGTGTGTGAACTGCCATTCCATCCCTTGTTTTGCTAGGAGAAATATAAACAGAACCTTCTGTAGGGAGAAGGGAGAAGGTTCTCTCTGGTGGGAGGCTGTGTTTTCTAGATGTTTCTATATGTTCACTTCAGGACATTCACTCTTTCAGCAGTCTGTGTTCTAAACAGTCTTAAAGGGACGTTCCAGAGTTACAGCAAATTGGGTCTATTTTTGGTTGGTAACAAGTTCAAACTTGGCATTTGAGTGTAAAAAGGCATTGATTCGAAGGAGTTTAAGCTTGTATGGGTTTTTTCAGGACAACAAACCAGTGCTTTTTATGATATCAAATGGGGCAAGAGCCAAGTCACATTAAATCTGCATAGAATCCACTGACAAGTCTCAAGGGTCATAATATCATTACACTTCTATGGCAGTGTTGCTAGGCTATCAGAGTATGGAACAAAAGTATTTTTGATTGGATAGGTGTACAGAAAGGTTCTAGAATGGACCGTGTTCTCAGCGCCTCATTGTCGTCACCATCATGGATCGTTTAGTCAAGCCAGGTGTCATAAAGAGTCATTTGTATCACCTCTCTGTACACCTCTCTCTGTGTTTCACCCCACTATGTGTGTGTTTCTTTCTTTCTGTCTGTGTCTGTGTGTGTGTGTGTGTTTGTGTCTATGTGTGTGTGTGTGTGCGTGTGTGTGTGTCTATGTGTGTGTGTGTGTGTGACGAGTGGGATATTGGTTATATTTGCTAGGAGAATGTACAGCAACTCATCACAGTAGCTCAGGATGGGTTAAGACCTGTTTTTGTGTGTGTGTGTGTGTGTGTGTGTGTTTGTGTGTGCGTGTGTGTGTGTGTCTATGTGTGTGTGTGACGAGTGGGATATTGGTTATATGTGGTATTACTCTCATCCTTTTTACCTTTGACACCCTTGGAGTCTGCCAGGCCCAGACAGATGAACTGCTGAACTTCTACATTTTTACTCTGACGGAAGGTCAAGGAGCACACGATCACCTGACCTTGAACTGATCACAGAACCCAAGGTCACCTCGTGATATTTACTCATCACTCCTCTGTCAGATTGTAGGGGGAGAGGGAGAAAGAGAGAGAGAGAGAGAGAGAGAGAACTGTGTGTGTGTGTGTGTGTGTGTATGTGTGTGTGTGTGTGTGTGTGTGTGTGTGTGTGTGTGTTGGGAGGGGGCTTTATTCACATTGCACTGCAGCATTTGTATTTTTCTTTAACATCCATACAGTCTTTCAACAGAATGGGTCTTTTTCCATGTCGAGGGTCAGAGAATGTAAGAATTGCTGCTGCAAACGACAGAAAGACTATTCAGTTCCAGCGCCAGAGGTGAAAACTCTATGGCCAAAGTGTCTCAGTCATGCTGCTTTGTGTTTCTCTGTGGTCTAGTGACATAAACTGATCCTGCCCAGGCATTCTTTTATCTCCATTCTATTTGGTGATGGAATGAAGAGGCTTGTAGAACCTGATCATGTAATAATGTCCTGATAATGCTCCTGATAACACTCCCGATACTGTAATAAATTCTCAATAATGTAATAATTGCCATACCAATGATGCAATAAATTAGCACCATGCTCACTCTACCGCCACCAACTGGTCAAATGTGGAGGTACATTCACACATATTTTTATGTTCAATTCTCGAAAAACTGGTACTGTTGGAATTCTTTCATCTAACATTCTTTCATCTCCACCCTCTGTCATCTGGACTGTGCTCTCCAAATGGCCAGCAATGGCTAGGTAATCTTTTTTTTTGTTGTTTGACCTGATGATCTTTGTTTTGTACGTTGCTTTGTACACTCCTATTCTAAGGACACGCAATATTCTGACCTTTGTCCTCTTGAGGAAGAGGTACTGTAATAGTAGGCTTATATCTCTCCAAGAATGTCATGTATTGGTACATAGAACACACAGTACATTTGGTGAACTTCATCCTTTAGGGCCACTATAATCAGTTTTATGTATAGAAACTAGCCTTGATTTATGTACATTATAAATTCTGTTGCCATGGCGACTTTGGCCTGCTTCCTTGCTTGGCTGCCTCATTGTCACTTGTTTGGTCACTTTGATTTCGCAATATGGCCACCGAGTGTCATGGGACGCAAGGTTTCAGTGTCCTCGCAGTAGGCGGTGCTACACCAAACATGGATGGATAAGGGCTCATTGGATGTGGCTCCTTGAGACCTATTTACCCCTAAAATATGTCAGCTGTGGCACTGCTGTTCTTGATTTATTCCACAAAAACTGTCTGACCAATCATCTTAGGGGACGGGGGGTGAGGTCTTTTGAGATCAAAAGAGATCTTGCACTAGGAGCCTGGTGAGACTATGTGTCCACCAAGTTTCATGTGACACCTTGTTTTGATGTGCTGTCTGTCAGGGTTCAAATTACCACAGTAGTGGTACCTCAATAGTGTATGGCCCCCTTAGTTCTGCCCATGCCACTACCTGTTCCACTTAAAATCACAGTCAGAGGGCCCTCTCAGTTAATGCACTGAGCGTGAGACACATGCAAGAGACACACCTCATATGCTCACTCACCACACATCTCACGCTATCTCACATCTTATAGACATTCTCCGAGGCATAATATGCAGCCCATATAGTCTATACAAAACTTATGCACTGTTTGAAGACACAGCGGCAGTCCTCTGTATCAACACAGAGTGCACGCAAGTTCCAATTCATGTGTGTCAATTTGAAAAATATAAGCTATGTAGTGAACACCTAAACTTATCCAAAATAGCCTATTTTGGCCATTAAATCATGTGCCTGATTTAACCACTTGCTTTAAGCTTGTAGGCTTTTAATTTGAAAGTGAAAGTAGGCGTACCGTCTCCCTACTCACGCCCCTCTTCTCCTCTCCCTTCTCTGTGCGAGACATCAGCAAACAGCCTGCGAAAGGGCACTTTCCCCGATAGGACGTTACATGCAAATGAACAGTAGATGACTGATAAAGCATAGGTAGACTATCCTGACATTTTTTGTTTAACACATATCCATGGGCCCCCCGTGAGCAATGGGGTAATTCGAACACTGCCGTCTGTGAATGAGAATGCAAAAATTTTAAACATCATAGACAGAATAATGAACAGGCAGCTAACATTAATGGAATTGGGCACAGAAAAAAAAAATGAACTGAAAGAAAGTAACTACACCTCATTCAGTTAGCGTTAGCTGCCGTTGACTATTTGGCACCATTAGACACAGACATAGACACATACACATACAGACACACACACAAACATCCGTGTACATAGGCCAGAACTCAGCCTCACATAACAGAGCAGTATCTGCTAAGAATTAAGACGCCACTGCACACATTGTGTTCTACAAACACATAAATATAAACAAACTGCAGTAAGGAAGGTCAAGAGCATTGAGAGGAAAAATATTGTGACTTGGCCTGTTTCGAGTTCATTCGACTTCAAGAGCCAGTATAATTGTATAACTGCAGCAAAACATCCACAATCACAACAGGGCATGCAGATTGAATCAAATTATTTGCATAAGGAGTTCACAGGCAAACCCCACTGCCTACTACCTGTGCCGAGTTCTTTTGTAATGGCCTACTTGGTGCACACTTCACAGTGTTCCTCACGAATTCCTCAGTCCTCTATGGCGTGAGTGTCCACCTAACTGTCATCAGCACTTATCTGCCAGGGGGATGATCGACGGTGAGCTCTCTGACCAACAGCACAAAATAGACTTTTTCCTGGCATGTAGTAACCTGGTAAGCCAGACTATAACATCAAAATGTATAGTCTGGCTATGGCCAATAGACTGGGCTCAATCCAAGTCTCTGCATGGAATAGGTAGGCTGCAATAGGGTATGCCTAGGCAACTCTCTAGAAGGATAGAGCGATGTTTTTGGTCTGACCAAACTTGGGAGAACAGCCACTGAGGCCCTATGGTTCATTTCTAGGCGAACCTGCATAGCAAAACCATTTGCTACAGCTAGGGTACGTTTAGATTTCTAGGCTAAGCATATATCTGAATCTGAATTAGAAATGCATCAAATTTGAATAATTAATTTTACAACACTCAAGATGCAGCATTCAAAGTACTTTTCATAGAATGAACAGAACATTATGTGCCACTCACAGTTGATATTAGGCAACAAGAGCAAAGAACCATGGAATGGTTCATGGTAGTGCACCATTTCTGTGTCTGTTGGATACAAAAGTGTTTATAATTTGACATTTATAACCCCAAAAAAGCTTAAAGTGCATGACAATTCAACATCTCTTGATGCCTTAGACAAACGCTGAAGCGGCACGCTTTGATTTTTTTGGTGAAAAGGCTGCATGGTTCTGCAATAAGAATGAGCAAAAAACCCTCAAGGCTTCAGTCACACTAGACCTTATAGGCCTTAGACAAATCAAGATGTGCCTCTTCAATCAGGAACTAGTCCTCAGGATGTGCCCTGTGGTTGACACCATCATGCCAGCAGAAGACATTCTGACCTCTACCTAGGTGGAAAAACATGTGAGTGTGAACCACTTGCTCACACACACACACACACACACACACACACAGTGCAAAGATCGTCAGCCACTCAATGCAAGTGGTTCACACTCTCAAGTGAGGCAAAACACAGCCAAAGACAGATACAGAGGTGAGAGAGAAAAACAGTGTGTGTATATGTGTGTGTGTGTGTGTGTGTGTGTGTGTGTGTGTGTGTGACAGAGAGGAATAAATCTTTTGTAACCACATGAAATTGTTCACACAATAGCAGCAACAGACTGTTCTCACACCACACACACACAAGTCATACAAAGACAGAAAGAGAAGAGAAAGAGAGTGTGTGTTCTTCACTGTCTCAAAGGAAGAGTCAAGAAGACTGTTATGATGACCTGCGATGAAAAAAGTAGATGCAATAACTCAAGCTGGAATTTGCCTGGAGTCTTTTAACTACACGTTTGGCACAGAGCGAAAGAAAAACAAAACACATCTGCCGCTCAACAGCCCTCATAGAAAAGCTCCAAACAGAACACTGAGTCAGACTGTTGATTATGCACATTTATATACAGTGAGTACAAATGGCAATGCAAATTAAGACGAGATTATTTCCTAGGCAGAAATAGCCTGGTAATAAAACCGGACTCTCGTTCTACACTTCTGTTTTGTACAGAGGGTTTACATTGAGATGTTTAAATCTTAAAAGATTGGATCAGCCCCTGACTTATAGCTTGCCTTGACTGAAAGCATTCTAGCTCTGCATTCACAAAACCTCCCTCTGTTTGCTGATTGGACAGGTTGGGGCCAATGGGATCAAATCCAGACTAGCACTGTAGGGAGATGATAATCAAGCAGAAGTGCTGGGAAGGCATGGCCAAGCTACGGCAGATACTGACATGGGACTGTATACTATAGTAGTAATTCTAGCAACCAATCAGTGAACAGAAATTGATGGCAAAACCAATAGGTTTAATGACTAAACAGAGTGCCCTCCCTCTGCAAAGTAAAGGTGTGCCTATCAGGAGTGTCCAGACTCGGTCTGGTCCATCTGATTAGAGGAATTGTCTAATTAATGTCTAAGTGTAAAAATAAAGACATGAACACCTTAAAGCCCATGCTGACATCCAACCAAAAAAAAAAAAACGATCTTCACTGTCAAGTGGCAACCATACATAATGTCATTATTCATAATACATATTAAGCCTCCCTGACAAAAAATGTTTAATGAAAATCAAATCATCGCTGATTGATTATTTGATCTTATACGTCAGTAAAATTTATGGACCTCCCGGGCCACTCATACATCACCACTCAGGCATGAAGGTGAACGACAGAGAGACAGCCAGACTCTCCCTCTGTCCTCTTTATCCTTCAGTTCTCTCTTCTCTTCCACTATTGTTTCACAGCCAAAACAAAAGCATTAACCAAACTGCATCAGCCTTCCGCGCTTCCCGCTGCAGACCGTGAAAACAACACAGAATAGGCTGTCACACACACACACACACACACACACACACACACTCAGCATAGCACTGTATGCTATTTATGACTATGTGCACATTCCAGAGTACATTATGTATACTATTCTCTAACTCTCTTTCTTTCTTAGGCACATACACACACACACACATCCACACAAACAGTGATAAGAAACACAGACACACCTTGCTTGTACAAAATAGAAACACAAGCATTAAAAATCCCTAGATCCCAATCTTTGCTTTGTATCACCTGGTCATATTAATTCCAATCATTTTCTAAAACAAGCAGACTCAAAGACCACTTCCCCCTGCCTAAGCCTCTCTTTCACTCCCTCCATCTCTCCCTCTCTCTCTCTCTCTCTCTGTCTCGGTCTTTCCATCTCTACCTCTCCTCCCATCTCTCTCTCCAAGCACCTCTGCAAGTTCAAAGCATGCTCAAAGGAATGTTTCACACCAGCACAAAAACACCAGGTCAGAAAGGACAGCAAAAAGGAGAGTAATTTATCACTTGTTGTGTATCTTGCTGTTAAGATAACAGGGTTTGGCTACAGCAGTGAGAAAATGACTAGTATTACAAATAGATAGCAGAGCTAAATTACAGTAAATAGACCACAATCAAAGTAATGAACATCTCTTTGTATGTGTGCATGTGTGGCGTTGTGTTTTTACCCAGGCAGTAGATCAAACATATAGGAATGTGTGTGTGTGTGTGTGTGTGTGTGCGTGTGTGTGAGAGAGAGAGAGAGTGTGTGTGTGTTGAAGAGAGAGTGAGTTTGGGAGTGTGTGTGTATCTTTGAGCTGTTTGCGTTGTGATCTGTAGAATCCTCCCTTGTTTTTCCCACATATGTCGCTGTTATCAAAGGAAGTGCAGGGCGCTAGCGATAGCCTGATAGCGGGAGCCCATTAAGCTGTGCAATGAATGTGAGCTACACGATCCTCAGTATTCTCTGTGGAGCCTTTGTGCTTGTGTGTGGGCACGTCTCAGGCTGCGTGATTGGCGGGCAGCGTCGGCTCTGACCGGCTTAATTCAAAAGCCAGAGCTCTCGCTGAAAGAGAGGGCAGCCTAGATGAGACTTTTCCCCCTCGGAACAGAAAATAATAAGCTGATCTCGCCGCTAACCTGTCTTAAGTCTGCCAGCTAATGGAGCTCCTCATGGCACACACACACACACACACACACACACACACCACCTGTCTCACTCACCCACAGACACATACACACACCTTACACCTGCACACACACCACCTGTCTCTCTCACCCACAGACACATACACACCCACATTGCTTCTCTCCTTCCCTCTTTCTATTACACCTGTACACACACATCCCAGAACACCCCCATGTGACTAAAGAATTCTCTAGAAACAGAATTCTCTGACAGAAAAACAGTTTTCCAATGAACTATTATAATTACTAGTTGAGAGCTCTGCATAGAACAATGTTTTGCTTTGTAGTCTATATGTATAGACATAGTTCAAAAAGCTACCTGCGTGTCAACTGTGTGGCTGCCTATTTGATCGTGGCGCTCCTCTGCAAGTTCAAAGTGTTATGTTTGAGAAACAAAACAGCTAACAACAAAGCTCATATTTAACATCAAAGTGCTCTCAGACAAACAAACAAACAAACTTAACAAGTGTTTTTATCAAATAAAAAGATGCAAGTAATTGCATTGTTCAGATCAATTAGGCCTATTCACAAACACAGTACTGTCAATCAATGTTCAAAGTATCTCTCTCTCTTTAATGGGTGTAGCTGAGACCCCCCCCCCGCCCACGCCATAAAATATGCGGCCCATCTTAGGCCTCAGTTTTAAAATCTGGTGCGAATGAATTTCTAATTGAATAGCCTGACATACGCAATGCATGGACAGCAACTGATGGATCCCTGACACTCAAACACATAAATGCATTACGTTCACACTCTGAAGAGGGAAACGTAAAGTCAGCATACACACACACACACACACATGCACAGTCGCACACACAGACAGATAGACACACACATACACACACACTTCAACCCAAACAGGAAGAGAAAAAAAGAACTCGTAAGTGCTGTGATGAATGCATTAGGATGTGAAGAACAGCCTGCACGGCCTGCCACCCACCACTTCAAAAAGGGACCCGCGTGGCCTTAGTTAATCTCTGGATATCACCTAATGCCATGATCAGGCAAGACATTCCACCGAAGGTCCACTACAGACAGCACAGACCAGCAGGAGCACTGTGGCCAAGAGCCAGCTAAGGAGGCAGGTAAATAAACAGGGTTAGTGTTCAGAGATCGCTGGAAGGGCTAGCAACTAAGACTCTCAAACTCAAAGACTCGCAACTAAGACTTTCAAAGTCTCAAGTCTTTACGGTCATTAAGGCATGTCTGGCAGGGGAACTTTCTGAAGGCCACATTCAAATGGCAGTCAAAAGGAACCTTTTCTTTTTTGGAACTGAATCTCTCCTTGGCAAAGCCAACCTGGCTATGGTCACAAAGTCTAGCTAGGAACTCCTGCCAACTTGATTCGGCATGGATGTTAATGTGATTCTGGAAGGTTCTTTGAGAGGGATGGCAGGGACCATCACAAATCTACTAATCTCCCCTCCATTAGACATTCATGAGATGCAGTGCTGTCTCTGGGAGGAACAGAATCAACAGCCGGGCAGAACAGACTGATGCTGGGTAATCCTCCTGCTGGAGATTAAGTCACTGCCTCTGTTTAACTATATACTCATCTTAATGTACCTGATCCAGGTATCACATTTTCAGGAAGATATCACTCTATAGGAATGTGGACTTAAAGGCCACTTTTTGTGCAGTCCTAAATGCATGTCATTCCATATGTTCCTGCATATACTATACTATATATATTCCTAAATATACATATACATGCTATACTACATCACATAAGATGGTGCTCAGTGATGTCAAATGTAGTCCATATTTACAGTTTTTTTTACAATCTTTTACACACACACAAACACACACACGCACACACACACACACACAAACACACACACACACACACACAAAAAATATCACACAATTAGCCAAACTCCTCTCTCAAGGAGCAAAACACCTGAGTAAAACAGTGCACAACATTAAGGTCTGCTTTACACTTTTCACAAAACTCTACACACAGTGATTTGTAAAACACTACTCACCTTTTCACACTTTAGACACAGAAATCACTGACAAGGTCTCACATTTGCAATTTAAAGACACTGCTCCCCAAAACACTGCGCACAACTGACTAAAACTAAAACTAAAACACAGTCGTTGGGTCTGAACACACAAAAGTGCAACACTGGAAATACAATAAACGGTCATCATAAGTGAATAGATGTCTGACAATTCAAATCCCTGTTTTGAAAGATCGCATTGCTTAGTTACTTCTCTCTCTCTCTCTCTCTCTCACCAGTGTAAAAATGTGGTCTGATGTGCATGAATATACATATATATTTGTCATCAAAATTATCCCTTGTGTAAAAAACAAGTCTAGCACATGCTATTTCCTACAGTAAAATCTTGTGTGTTTTGTGTTTTGTATTGATCACAGTAGTAGGCTATGTAACTGATGTAACTGTAATATTGTTTGATCATTTGAAGGCCGAGTAATCATAAGCCTGCTCTATAGAGTCGTCTGTATGCCACTGTTTTCCTTTGTACTTCCAACACAATTCAAAATGGAGTCCAGTGTTACCACATCCAGTTCCTGCTGATTGCCTGCAATGATGACAACGATCCACAGAATAACCCAATGTTTCTTTTCCATCCCTGGTCTGTAATCTCTGACCTCTGAATATATATATATATATATATATATATATATATATATATATATATGGGTGTGTGTGTGTGGTGTGTTTAGGTAAGTGTGTGTCTGTCTGTGTGTGTGTGTGTGTGTATATAGTGTGAGTTTAGGTGTGTGTGTGGTGTGTGGTGTGTGTGTGTCCAGGTCCTGATGAAGATGATAACCTCACTCAACACTTCTATGACCCCCTCCTGGGTTTGTTTAGACAATGGTGAAACTGTTCCCCCAGTTTGGTCGGGCTGTGTCCAAACAGTCAGACAGCACTCATGAGCAATTTCCACTGCTCCTGCTATGAGCCCTGACTCCCAACAACGCCTCTGCAGCCACTGCAATCCCAACCCAATCAACTGACACACACACACACACACACACACACACACACACACACACACACACACACACATTCTCTCTTTCTCTCTCTGTGTCTCTTGTGCTCTCTCTCTCTTTCTCTCTCTCACACACACACACATACATACACACACACACACACATTCTCTCTTTCTCTCTCTCTGTCTCTTGTGCTCTCTCTCTCTCTCTCTCTCTCTCTCTCTCTCACACACACACACACACACACACACACACACACACACACACACACACGCAAAGGTTGTCCGAAAGAGATAATACATTTTGAGCTGGCAGTTGCCCGCATCTTAACATCAGCAGACAGCAGACCAGAGGCTTCCCTCCTCCGCACTCCTGACTCATTTAATGGTCAACACTTCCCAGATGCCCTCTGCTACGGAACATTGTGTCAATTGACCCCTGCTACACCTGAGCTACACTATTGCTGTTAGCGCTCTGTAATGGACAGTAGAGTATCCCTCAGTGAGGGGATAGTTGAGAAACTCCTGCTCCTCCTGTCTGCTTACATTAAAAGGGTCACAGAGTCCACGGTGTATAGTGGTGCAGAGATCACTCAAGTGTTAGTTAAGAGGCGGACAAGGGCTGAGGAGGTTTGAAATACTTAAAGGTCTTCAACCATAGCAATAGGAAAGAACAGGCTGTACATGCAACACTGTGTGAACCTAGCATGTCTAATTTAAACATGACCTGGAGGGTCACTAATAGCAAGGTTATATTACAGGAAACATCTTAAAAATGATGATGGTGTGTTCAGCTTCAGAGGCATGCATTAAAGGAAAACATTCTGTCTTTGAACATGTATATTTAGATGTTTCTTCTTTAAACATAACAAGCTCTTTCATTTCAACAATAACCCCAATAGCCAGCACACATTTTGTTCTGGTCGTTTGCACTTGGTAGACTAAGATGCTCACTTCACGGCACAATTTCACCATTCCATTTTGTGAACTGGGAGTCCTTCTCTCGTGTTTCTCTGTGTGGTAGTTGAAGAAGACGTACGTCAATCAAATTACGATTTTGGTTGTCACTGTGGCACAGTCTCTCACATCACACACACACACACACACACACACACACACAAACCAAAGCAAATCGTTTGGGGGGTTGCATTCCCACAAACGGCTTCAGTGTTCTGCACACTGTAAAGCAATATGTTCTGGCAGTGTTTTTTTTGTTCCCTCATCTTATTCCAAGTCTGTGTGGTATGAATATTTTGGATTTTTCTTGATTTTTTTCCAAGCTTCAAGACTTTTACCATGTAGGAAAGTGCTAAATCGCAGAAACTCATCTCGACCACAGCCTTTTTACACAGCGTATGTCAACTGTTACAGTTAAGCTGAATGTCCAAAGCAGTGCATTAGCAAAATAAAGGTTCAGCATGTGTTTCGCTGATTCTATGCAGGAACAGCTTGTAAAGATCATGTATAATGGTGCTTCAGACGTGCGTAGGCAGCTTGTAAATGACAAGAACACTTGTGCTTAAGATTCCAGAGTTACAGCAAAGGAGTTACAAAGGAGAATTCTGAGACTTTTCAACCTAAAATTCTGTAGGTAGAGGGCTTTATGTAGGCTATGTTTGCCCTCAGGTTCACTCCAAGTTTTCATTATTGGTGGTGGCACTTTATCCTCAATTTTTGAAAAACGTATTTTAATAATATTGACTAATATGAATATACCCAGATTTTCAGAAAAATGTCCCTGATTTTCATCTCAGAGGTCTGGTCACTTAGCCTGACATGAAAATGTATAGTCTGGCTATGACTGACAGTCAGCGGTTGTCTTTCAAACGTAATAGGTAGCCTGACAAGTTACAGCTACCGTTGCAGCCCTGTCCTCATTGTGCTAAGCTCACCCAGCGACTCTCCACAAGGTTAGAGTGATGTGATTGGTTTGACCAAACCTGGGAGAACAGCTACTGAGGCCTTATGATTCGTTTCTAGATGTTCCTGCATAGCAAAACCATTTGCTACCATGAGGGAATCTAGATTTCTAGGTTGCTGGTCATGTTAATGTGAACCCTTCTAACTCCAGAGCTTATTCTTATTTTTTAAAGTGTCATCCACAGATGTGTCATTGATCATATAAACAGTCAGTATTTACACTGTTGTTTGATTCATAAAGTCACTGTGAAATGAACTGGTGATTGCCTGTCATCAATCAGAAACACATTCCGAATTAGGTAATGAAAAAAAACCTCAATCAAACAGTCTAATATGAAAAATTTGTACTGCTTGGGTTTTTGGACGTCAAACGAGAAGAAAGAGTCAACTGCAGTCAAGCTATCCGGCTAAGTTTTTTTTTGTGCACAGCGCACACAAATGTGTAGAAACCTAAAACAAGCAAGGGTCCTCTCCACTGTTACTCGAACCCAGTTGCATGGTTACAATATACAAAATAAATACATAAATCAAAAGTTGTTGCTTTATGGTGATATGAAATAATTTACCTCCGCTGATTAGCTCAGCAACAACAAAACCAATCAATTCATCACATACTTGCTTTGTGTAAACATCACTGTCGTTAACAACAGTCTACCTCCAGCTCTGTGTAGCCTCGGAACTAGCAGAGCCCTGTGCTGTGCAATGATATGACCAATCCCCATACAGAAAAGGACGTCAGAAGGAACAAACGAACAGAAGGAACAAAAGAAGATGTATCAAAGTTCTAAGAAAGAATGCACAGGATGGAGGAATTGACTTTCTGTACAAGACCATAATATTTTCTTTCTGAATAAATCTCAACTTCGGACCTCACACTGCAGTAAGTAGGGTGGAATTGCTATGTAGCAGAAAGGTCAAAGTAGATGTGCAAGGCTGAGGAATGTCAGTGAGGTGTTTATCATTTGGGAGGTGCCAGAACTGATGTATGGCTGAGAGCGGAGAAGGGGAGAGAGCTCATTGCGTGCCCTATGTCATTCCACTGGGCTACTGCAGGGTGGGTGATGTCTCGGGGTGATGGCGGGGTGAAGCCAATCAGGTTGCTATGGTGACGGTGAGTGCCTGTATGGTCAAGCTAAGCAAGGCTCATAATGGAAGGCAAAAAACCCTTAAAGGCTGTACTTGACGGTGCTTGAGATTTCCACATGTGCTCTCGTTTCCTTTGTGTGTGTCTGTCTCTGTCTCTGTCTCTGTCTCTGTCTCTCTCTCTCTCTCGCCCACGTGCACACACACACACACACACACACACAGATTCTTTAAATATGGACTGTCTGTGGTATTTCGGACTACAGTATGAAATTCTTATGAACTCTCCATCTCAGTTGGTCACACTAATGAGAGAATGTAGTTTTTAATTATACAGCTTGACCTGGTCTGGGCCTGCAACAGGTCTATTCATCTACCTCACTAAGCTCTAAGCTCGCCCAGCGTCTGTCCTCAAGGATAGAGCGATGTGATCGATCTGATCAAACCTGAGAAACAGAACAGCTACCGAGGCCCTATAGTTCATTTCCAGATGTTCCTGTATAGCAAAACGTTTTGCTTCCTCTAGGGTATGTCTAGATATCAAGGCTACTGGTCATGTTGATGTGAACCCTTCAAATGACAGAGCTTATTGTTGTTTTTTTAAAGTATGTCATCTACAGATGTGTCATTGACCATATGAAGTAAGGCCCCTCACGAAAGGCAAAATAGGTCAATGCCACTGCAATACAATAGGTCTATTTATGTAGTGGACAACCTCAGCTCTCACTTTGAAGGGCCATGTAATATCCATGTATGGTTAAACACAAGGGGCAAGAAATGTTGTGGCATACAGTACATTGCTGTCGTTTTAACACCATAACAAATCACATCTGATGGCTAGCCGAAGAATTGAAAACCACACAACCCCCTACTCAGATAGCAATCGTTGTACTTAAAGGGGAGTTCAAGGCACTTTGTATATCAGTTGCAAAATTGCATGCTTTCTATTTTTTTCTTTTATTTCCCAACACAGCCAATAATGGATCATTGCAACATTGCCTTTTCTTATTGGTCCATTACATGTGTGAGTCATGTTTGGAGTTTCCATTTGACAGTGTTATTACTACATGCTACCTTGATGTCTCATGTTCCGCAAGGAATGAGCAAATTGGAGGAGAATGACCTGAATAATTCAAAGTTTGCTAGATTTAAACAGCATTAGCTAGATGTCACTGGATCTCTTGCCTGTGCTGCATGTCCACAATTGTTTGGTGTCCATGGCAATAATCATTTTGCAATAGTTGTAATGATTTTAATTATGATTTGTTTTTTTCCATAGCGCAGTTGGCCTACAGGGTGTCTGTTGAAGGAAATTTGTTTATATCTGATGCCCTATAAGATAAGGACTATGGAAAAGAGCCTCTTGCTTGTATGGGTGACTAACTATGAGTTCAGAATGCCAAAGAAGGTAAGTCATATTATTTGGATCTTCACATCAAAATTTATGGCGCCATGCCAGGGTCATTAAAACACAAATACACATCCGCACACACACACACACACACACACACACACACACACACACGTGCGTACACAAACACACACAGACACACACACACATATGCACACACAAACACACACACACACACACACACACACACACACACACACACACACACACACACACACACACTGCTTCAGATGTCTTCCAGATTGATATATGAACAAAGTGCAATAACACATTCTTAACTTTTCCAAACATCCTGATAAAAACAGTGTGCGGGGCTATTAATATGCTGTGCTTGAGATGCAGACAGCTCAGTGCAGCAGCGCAGAAAAAATACCTCCTAGATTCCCAGGAAAAGAATCAGAGTAAAAAAATCTGTGTGTGTGTGTGTGTGTGTCTGTATATATGTACGTATGTGTGTGAGAGAGAGAGAGAAAGAAAGAGAGAGAGAGTTTGGCACTCAAAACCTTGTTTGTCGCAGTAGACATGATTCTGGCATATGCATTGACTACAAACTCCCACCCATTCCAAACACACAAGCACATACACTTTAATCTGTTAATATGTACATCCGTCACACCTAAGTGCTTTGAGCTTATGCTCACTGCACTGTTAGACCTGTTCCAGCCTGCTTTCAGCACTTTATCAGAAACACACACACAACTGAACTCTGTCTGTAGCATCTCTGCTGAGCAGTGAGGAGATTTCAACAGCTGTCATTCACAGCCATATCTGTGACTGGAAACATGTGTGTCGGTGTTTGTGTTCCTGTACGTGTGTGTGTGTGTGTGTGTGTGT
>PYXC01002107.1:680000-697500 GCA_015244755.2 Tenualosa ilisha
GTGCATGAGGAGTGATATGAAGCACTTGTGAATAAGTGTAGAATTTTTGACAGGTTGTGTGTGATAACAGAAAACAAGCTACTTCCTGGCAGATTTCTGTGTGTTAGGTATGGAGTTGTGTGTTGTTGCTCCAGGACACCTCAGCCATGGATATGACCCTCTGAACACAGACACAAACACACACACACACACACACACATAACAAAGCCTACACAAACACAGAAGATCTCTAGCTCTTTCTCTGGAAGCACTCACTTCCACTTTCCTCTCACTCTCTCTCTCTATTTCATACACTCTCTCTCTCACACACACACAAGCACACACTCTCACACTCACACACACATAACAAAGTCTACACAAACACAGAAGATCTCTAGCTCTTTCTCTGGAAGCACTCACTTCCACTTTCCTCTCACTCTCTCTCTCTATTTCATACACTCTCTCTCTCTCACACACACAAGCACACACTCTCTCTCTCTCTCTCACACACACACACCCTTCATTCATATTATTTGCAAGGATTCACACAGCAACAAAATAGTCCTGGGCATACACATTCCACAGACACACAAGCCCAGAGGTTGTTTATTTTAGTAAGTGCTCCCCTTCAAAAGGTCCTCCACAGAATTAAATCTACTCTTACTGTGTGAGTTTTGTGCAACGAGAGGGCGGCTCGCTCTCCAGACGAGTTTGTGCTATGCTTATTTTCACAATTTCACGCAGGTACAATGGCTCATCGCTGACCCCGCGCCTGTTCCAAACAGCAGCACAGTGTACGTTTTTCAGCCAAATCGCAGCGCGTTCATGAGCCCCATCTAGTAGCACGAGCAGATAGCCTCTATGGAAATATTCGTAAACTTATATCAAAAGCCTTTCAGATTAAACATGACATTTCGTTAAATTAAAAGTTTATAATCCGTATTGTCGCTGTTGCGCGTAAAAAAACACGGATCTTAGTGGTAAAAAAATCACCGTGTCATTATATCTTTTATATTTTAAGTTATATTCTACTATCGCTCTTAAAGAAACGCAAATATAAACCCGTTACAATATCAACTGTTTATTATTGGGACTTTCAATCATTGCGTAAACATGACTTGGAATTAGTGTAATTGGTTTCATCCACACTATGGGTCAAAATACAAAAAACTTGTGGTAAACGAGTGGTAAACACAACTGTACAGGTCTGTTCTCATAGACAGTATGCATGTATGCATGTACACGTTTCCCTTGTGTGTGTGTGTGTGTGTGTGTGTGTGTGAGAGAGAGAGAGAGAGAGAGAGAAAGAGAGAGATTGGAGAGGGTGGTTGCAGAAGGCGGCTCCTGTATTTGTTCCTTAGTGAGGGGCAGATGAAGTCAGACTACCCAACCCAGTACTCCTGCACTCAGAGCATTGACACGGACAGCTTCAGTTATCAATGAAAAGTCGAAGAGCTTCCCTTTACCCCACTCCGACTTGAGCAGACCTGAGGACCTATGTACGGAAAGATGTGAACGAAAGTGAGTCGGGATATTGATACAAAACTATGATCTCCAGATGGATTATTTTGGAGTCTCGTTGTTGCTGCTGTAAAATTTATTGAGTGACAAAGCGAAATCTTCCGTTGGACACAGAAGGAAGTATTTGTGAACACCGGTGCAAGAGCGCAGCGGAGAAATGCACTTCACCGCAAGCTCGCTCCTTCCCGGCGCCATTGGCGCGCGCAATGACACCGGCGAAAATGTCACTCTGACGCCTGGGGACAACCTGGTGATGATGGGCGCCAGAGCGTCCAACTTCAGCGACATCGTAAAAAACAGCTCAGACCCGTTCGGACGGAACGAGGAGGTAGCCAAAATCGAGATCACCGTCCTGAGCATCACCTTCGTGGTGGCAGTGGTGGGGAACGTGAGTGTGCTCCTGGCGCTCAATAACAGTGCCAAGAAAAAGAAGAAAAGCTCCAGAGTACACCTTTTCATCAAGCACCTGAGCCTGGCCGACCTCGTGGTAGCTTTCTTCCAGGTGTTGCCCCAACTTTGCTGGGAGATTACCTTCCGCTTCTATGGCCCGGACTTTCTATGCCGGATTGTCAAGCACCTGCAAGTCCTGGGCATGTTCGCCTCTACCTACATGATGGTGATGATGACCCTGGACCGCTACATAGCCATCTGTCACCCCCTAAAAACGCTACAGCAGCCCACGCAACGCGCCTACGTCATGATCGCGTCCACCTGGGCGTGCAGCCTGGTGCTGAGCGCGCCGCAGTATTTTATCTTCTCTCTTAGTGAGATCCAAAACGGTTCGGACGTTTATGACTGCTGGGGGCATTTCATTGAACCGTGGGGCGTACGCGCCTACATCACCTGGATCACCACAGGTATCTTCCTCATTCCCGTGGTGGTGCTGGTTATCTGCTACGGGTTCATCTGCCGCAGCATCTGGAAGAACGTCAAGTACAAGACCCAGAGGCGAGCAGCCGCGGCCGAGTCCCCGCACCGGAGCGGTCTGATCGGCAAGGCGTCTGTGAGCAGCGTCACCATCATATCCCGTGCCAAACTCAGGACCGTGAAAATGACTTTTGTGATTGTACTAGCATACATCGTGTGCTGGGCTCCGTTCTTCATCGTGCAGATGTGGTCTGTGTGGGATGTAAACTTCTCTTGGGACGGTAGGTCGAAGTTTCCCCTCTCATCCTTATCACCCGTGCACTGTCTAGACTATTCGGCGCTCAGATGAAACTATCCCATTACAGTAAACTGGACGCTAATGAGAATGAGAGGCGCGCCCCTTTGTATAATTCCACACTTAGGTCACGCTACCTTGGCCGCATTCATGGGGTACACTTACCAAATTCGTCACGTCTTTACGCATCTCAATTGTGTATTTTAGTCCCGCTTCATGTATAAATATACAGGGGGAAATATAACTAAGATATACACATATGTAGGCCACACATTTACTGCCTTCAAAACAAAATAATTGGATGAACTATTTTATAAAACTGGGTTGGAATATATGGTAGTTATGGTAACGTACAAACACTGAATCCAGATTAAGCGAAATTGATAATGGCTCACTCAAATTATGGAAACAATATAGGTTCAGAAAGTGTGTAGATTCTCTCTCTCTCTCTCTCGCTGTGTGTGTGGCATATAACATGATCTCATAGGCTACATAAGGGAAAATGGTGCCAGACATGACAGGAATTTGCCCACATGATTTGCAAATGTATGAGAACCATTCCATACCGTGTTGAGAGTTCATTGTTATCCTCAAGTGAGTGCTATCGCGGAAAAACGCAGATGGCCATCAACACGCAAGCATTTTAATCCACGATATGTTTTTCTCACTTCTCCAACAGATTCTGAGAATACGGCTGTCACGCTATCTGCATTATTGGCGAGCCTCAACAGCTGCTGCAACCCATGGATCTACATGCTCTTCAGCGGACATCTTCTTTACGACTTTGCGCGTTTCTTTCCGTGTTGTAACAGACTCGGTCGCGCGTGCCGCAAGGATTCGGACGGCAGCTTGCGCAGAACCACCCTGCTCACGAGACTGCCGGCCACTCGCAACCCAAATGAAGGTTCCGACACATGGAAGGATTGTGACAATTCGCGAAAGTCCAGCCAGTCGCTACCGATGGAGGGAAACTGTAGGTGAAGTCACAGGCAGGTGAACTGCACTATGACTTTGCGTGCCAAATAAAGAAAGACAGTCACAAACACATCACTTTTTTTATTATTTAAATATTTCGAAAACAAAGAAATATTGTATGAAACGAAACCTCATCACAAAAACAAGTCCCTATCAATCTCTGAACAATAGCATTCTGGAGAAGTGGTGAGCTGTCAAAAAATATAGATAGAACTTGGGGGTTCGTGTTTGTAAATAGAACAGAGTGAATCTGTAAATACGAGAAAATTATCAATTCACAAAGCTTTAACTGTGAGAAATGTGAACCTTAAGGTTTTAAACCACCGAGTGAAGAAGTTCTTGAGAAGCCGACGAAAACAAGCAAAAAAGAAAAAAAAACACCCTAAAGTGGTTGTTTGGACTGAAGACGTTTTCGACGGACTTACTCATTTTATTGCACTTTTATATGACCGCATGACTGTCATTATTGTTTTTGTTTTCCATTTATGCTGTTTTTTGTGTTTTTGTTTTGATTGTTTTGTTTGTGAGTTCAGGGCTATGAAATCATTGGTTGCGTAAAGATCTATTTGAAACAGTTAGGTGTGTGCACGTGTGTATGTGTGTTTGTGTGTGTGTGTGTGTGTGTGAGAGAGAGAGAGAGAGAGAGAGAGAGAGACTTTCAGTGTTAGAGGTGTTTGAAACTGCTAAAAAACCTTCAGATACCAGGCATATAAATATGCTCTTATGATTATGGTCAGTCCTACACAATTTGCCAGAAAGTTTCTGATGGATAAAAAATGTTGCCATGAAAGCTTGGGGATTATCCATTAACGCTCAAAATTATGGCCCTGTGAAATCATGCTTCTTCTCTTCCCAGCTGACCAATAATTCAAGTTAAATAAGACATTCCTTTGTGCTGACACTCGCCATTTGTACACACTCTGTAAAGAAAAACATATAAGAAGGATATAAAGAGAGACAATCGAAACAGCTACAGTGTGTTGTGGTGTCTGTCTATAGGTACAACAGTTGATGAAAGAACAAATACAAAAAAGAACAAAAGAAAGAACAAGGAAAGAACAAATGCTTCTTTCTGACACACGCACACACACACACACACACACAAGAGAGAGAGAGAGAGAGAGAGAGAATGAGACTGTGACCAATAAAAGGCTGGAAGCAGTTCAGTATTACTGCATCAACCCCAAGTCCCTCGCTGACTGTGTATGTGTGCATGTCTGTGTGTGTGTGTGTGTGTGTATATGTGTGTGCATTACTGTGAAAGGACTCTATGCGATACAAAGCCTGAAGCCACCTTCATTTCTCTTATATAACACCTGTTGTGTGTGTGTGTGCATGTGTGTGTATCTTTGTCCGTGTGTTTCAAGGTCTAAGTTTGAGACTGTAGACAGACTGGCTCCTGTCACTAAATCACACAGCACATCTCCATTTCTGGTCCTGTTCCATTAACCAGTGTGTGTGTGTGTGTGTGCTTGTGTGTGTGTATGTGTGTGTGCATACTTGCGCAATGTGTGCAAGGGAGGATGATTAAAATCCAAAGAATTTCATATGTGCTGAGAGAAAATGATGTGCTCTGCGGTCTCGATGTGAACAAACCTAGAGAACTAATGAAGAGCAGACCACAGGTACATGTAGTTGTGAGTATTTGCAAGTGTGTGTACGTGTGCGATGACTGCATGCGTGTATGAGATGCTTAAATGATGAATAGGCAAGAGAAATATGTTTAGTTTACACATGTGCAGTTTGCGAAAGAGTGTGTTACAGGGATCATTTGTGTTTGTGTGCATGCGTGTGTGTGTGTGTGTGTGTGTGTATGTGTGTGTGTGAGTGAACCAAAACTCTGGCATCTGCTGTGCATGCTGAGGATTTTCCTACTATAGCTCCTCATCTCCGGTAGAGGGTTAAAGACATCCATTCAGCTTCTCAAAATACCCACCACCCCACACTCTCTTTCACACACACACACACACACACACACACACACACACACACACACACACACACACAGAGACAGACAAACACACACACACACAGACACACACACACACACACACAGACACACACACACGCACTCTGATACGTAGGCATACTCTGTTTCTCTCACACAGGCACCAGTCACACACACAGTATAACACAAGTCTACAAAAACACAGACACACGCACACACACGCACACACACACACACACACACCACTGCAGGATCATAAACTAATGGATCGATAAAATCTAGTGAGCCTGCGGGATCAAGCCTTGATATGAGCGCTGATATGAAGGACTCCGCAGAGCAGGGCAGCTCTCCTGAAGGCAGAGCTGTTGGAGCAGAGAGACTGGTTATCACGCGGGGGGGAGGGGGACTCCCAGAGCAGCAGCCCAGGACAATGAGCCTCAGCCGGGCCAGAGACAGTAGCCAACCCCCCCTCTGAGAACCATGGCCCTGGAGCCTCGGGAACTAGTGATTGAGGACGGGTCAGAAGCAGACCACTGTTCATTTTAATGGATTTGTGTGTGTGTGTGTGTGTGTGTGCGTGTGTGTGTGTGCATGCGTGCGTGCGCTTAATGCAGAAAATGAGAATAACAAGTCAGATATATATTCACTGAGGGGTTTAGTGGGGCAGTTTAATAATAGCCGTGGTCTCATGGAAATGAAAAATGAATCAAAATGCACAATATACACTCACTCATACATATACACACTGACACACCATCCCTTCTTCAGTTTCATTCTCTCATCATCTCATTCCTAATGCACACCAAAGAATTTCAGGGGCATGTGGGGCACTCTCCCCCACTACTTTAACCTAAAAATACACTCATCACCAAACACACACACACACACAACCTCACTTATGCACACACACGCCTCGCTCTTCTTTCCTGGGCCATTGAGACAGAGTGTCTAATAAGTTATCAACAATGAGGTCACTCAACTTGCCCTCAATAAACCTAAATGTCTGTCTCTCTGTTACATGTCTTGCTCTCTCTGTCTCTGTTTCTCTTTCGTTCTCTCTCTCTTTTTCTCTCCCTCTCTGTCTCTCACTGTGTGTATGTGTGTGCGTGTGTGTGTGTGTGTGTGTGTGTGTGTTTCAGAGCCTGACTGACAGATTAGTCACCCTTTTTAATTCAAATCAGGTGTGCCTTGTGCTTTCTGTGCATGTTCCAGTCAACAACCAATACATCAACTCAGCACTTTAAATCCCAGGAAACTACAGAGCATTTAAAAGCAGAATCCAGCACTGTCAATTAAGATCTTCCAGGGGAGACAGAATAACAATGCAGCTCTGCGCCAGAGGATGACCACTGCTGAGAGTGCCACTGTCTAGCCCTCTATGGAGCTGACAGCCAGGCTTGGGGGAACCAGCTGAGATATGGACACAGAGAGCTCGAGATGCTTCTCTTCACTATGAGGCTCAGGTAGGCAAAAGCCCCTGAATAGCTGTGGATTGGCAGAATGGGGTCATCCAGGTACCAAGGGAAGCAGGGTCTTGGCCATGACTAGGGAAGAGAGAGAGAGAGAGAGAGAGAAAGAAAGAGAATGGATAGAGAAAGAGAGAGAGAGTGATAAGGGGGAGAGACAGAGAATGTGGAGTGATGGCACGAGACAAGAGGACAGAGAGAGAGAGAGAGAGAGAAAGAGAGAGAGAGAGATAGAGATAGAGATGAAGAGAGAGAGAGAGAGAGAGAGAGAGAGGTAGAGAGAGAGAGATGGAGAGAGAGAGTGGACAGAGAAAAAGAGAGACTGATAAGGGGGACAAATGAAGTGACAGCACGAGACAAAGGGGGGAGAGAGAGAGAAATGAGAGAGTGTGCGTCAGAAACAAGAAGGAGAGAAAGAGAGAGAGAGAGACAGATTGAGACAAAACAAGGAACAGTGATTAAGTATCACCATCAAAAACAATGTAACCTACTACCACGCTATCGCAAAAACACCATCATACACATACATGTACACAAACACACATATTGACAGACATACATACACGCCCAAACACACACATCATTTTGTCTGTTGTTTGACAATCTTGAATGCATACCTGGTCGCCATGCATTGTATCTCATTGTAAATTTGTTTGCTTTGGCAATGCAAAAATGTTTGACATGCCAATAAAGCTCACTTGAATTGATTGAAGTGAATTAAACTGAAGTGAATTGAATTGAATTGAATTGAATTGAATTGAATTGAATTGAACTGACCTGACCTGACCTGACCTGACCTGAACTGAACTGAACTGAACTGAATTGAATTGAATTGAATTGAATTGAATTAATTGAACTGAATGACTGACCTGACCTGACCTGACCTGACTGACTGAACTGAACTGAACTGAATTGATTGAATTGAATTGAATTGAATTGAGAGTATGGGGGAGAACAGAAAAGAGAGAAAGAAAGGAGTGACAGAAAAACAGACAGCAAGAAGAAAGTGAGTGAGAAAAACAGTTGGGTTAAAAGAGAGGGAGAGAGAGAGAGAGATTGGGTGAGAAAAAAGGGGTAAAGAATTAAGGGCCTGGGCATGAATGATGGATGGGTGTGGGTAGACAGATATAGGTCTGCTGTCCTGAAGGAGCACAGAGGGGCCACTCCAGCTCAGAGAAAAACCTTGTAAGCATGGTCAAAACAAGCCCCACGCAGCAGGGACAGGAAGTGCATTGTTTCGGACAGGAAGTGGGTACGGCGCGATCGCTAAAATGGAAGCACTTTCATCATGCGTGGAAGTGGGAAGATGGGGGACATCCGGGGGCCCCTAGACTGGGAAGAAAAATGCCCTGCATTTTCTCTCTTTCTCTCTCTCTGTCTCTCTCTCTCTCTCTTTCTGTCTTCTGTCTCTCCTGCTCTCCCCTTGTTCCTTACCTCATTTGTTTGTCTTCCTTTGTACAAACACACACACACACAGACAGTCCTGTGCACGCACACACACACACACACACACACACACACACACACACACACACACACACACACACGCATGCATATAATTCCATCTACATCTTTCACCTGCTGTGTAGAGTTCTTCTTATCACTCTCTACCATGTGCTCTAGGAATATAGACATAGGAAACAAACACAAAAACTCTCTCCCTCTCTCTCTCTGTCACACACTCTTTCTCTCTCTCACATACACACACACACACACACACACACATACACACACACACACACACACACACACACACACACACACACACACACACACACACACACACACACACATACACACAGAGGAAGACAGATGCTAGAGAGATTACTTTCCCACGCACTGCTTTGAGGTATAGCTAATCATAAGTAGTGCCTTGTATGGGTGATCTATGTGTTTGTGTGTGGGTGGATGTCGGAGGGGGCATTTATACCATACGTGCTTTAGGGCGTTTAAGAGCCCCCATGTGATCGTAAGCACTACCCTGACCACTCCCCACTTCCAGCACACACACACACACACACACACACACACACACACACACACCTGGTGGAAACCACATGAAAAATTAAGTTATATATGGCCACCATAAAGCACACAACATATGACATTATCACATCAATGGTGTATACAACATGTTCTGTGTGCTCCAGGGATGTTCTTAGCTAAATTTGGTAACACGTCTCTCACTGTCCTCTCCCCTCTGACCCTTTCATCACCTCTCTGACTTATATGAACCCTCTACAACACAAATATGTGTGTGCGCACACACACACACACACACACACACACACACACACACACTTGTCCCTGACATCACGCTGATTTAATAAGCCACCATCCTAGGCCTATACATAATTAAAAAGGCTGTTATGTAAGACAAACTGGCAAACTGAGAGAAGCAGGAGGGAGCAAACAGGAGAGCAAGTGAAAAAGAAAGAGAAGAAGGAGAGAGAGAGAAAGAGAGAGAGAGAGAGAGAGAAGCTGGAGTGAGGGTGTATAGACATGGACACACACACAGGGTCAGGACTTTCAGTCTCCCAGAATCCAGGATGTTGGGGAGCAGTGGCAGGAACAGAGTAAGGTCAATGGCAGACCTCTGTTCATTTCACTGTGTTTATTGGGGGGAAAGGGATTATGTATAAGTGACTGTGTGTTTGTGTGCATTATATAAGATCAGGATTAGTGACTGCGTGTTGAGTTCTTTGATGAATGTGTCTCTTGTACACATACACCATAACTCAGACAAACAGACACATAAACTCAAGTAGCAGCACAGGGAAGAGTGTGCGAAATGCTACAGTGATTCATGTTTTGCCTTTGATATATAATCTGCTCATGTTGAGGGATGTTCCTGAGACAACAAACACTTTAGGCAGTAACCTAAACATTATATATTGTTAAGGATGAGTCCCCCCCCACCCCTTTCATTTCCCACAATAATGTAAGGTACAGATGGAGGTGACAAAAGGTTATTTCATCTCTCATCAGGTAAGGGTGGGAGTGAGGAGGTATCAGTTGCCTTTTGTTTGTAATATGTGATGGGCACTTCACTTAGAGTTGCATTGTGAAGTAATCATGCTGCCATCTAGTGGTTGAAATACACACAACAATGGCTTTAATCCCGACTAGCCATGGACGAAGGTGCAACACGAGCTGTAGCCTACATGAAGTTTGCTTGCAGCAAAGAATAATGGTTTTCACCAGAAATTTGTTGCTAAACCCACTTACGCAGTTTCACTTTTGCATTCGCCAATGTTTTTTTTCTATCTGTGGAAGGTCTATATGTTGGTAGGTAAAAACAAAATCTGCACTTACTCAAAGCACTTAAACCTTTGAGCACTGACTTGTTTGAGTAAAATAACAGATTTTTGCATTTTCATTAACTCTGTGGTCGTAAAATATTCAGTGCTGTACAAAATACCCGAAAGTCCTTTGGTGGAAGTTCAAGTCACCAGCTGGCATGTTAATCAAGTATACAGTAAGTCTAAAAGTACCAAAGTATTTACTTTAGTTAAGAATGAGAAGTAATCTATAATGAAATGTACTTAAGCAATGAAAGTAATTGTACGAGTAGGCTAAAAAAAGTCTGTTTAAAACATGTAGGCTTGGCTTACAACAAGCATCAGAAAATCACCCAAACACACAGTCAGAATGAAAATGGTGCCAACATCACATCTACAAGTTGTTGTTGTTTGCACTTGACTAGTTGGCTTCCACAGAACTTTGTTGCAGTCACTCAGTTGACCATCAAATTCAGTTTCATCTGATACTTGTAACTATGCAGCCAGCTGAAAATGAAGGAGTGGAGTGGAGTAAAAGTATGCAATTAACTCAGGAAATGTAGTGAAGAAAAAGTAAAAGTTGGCAAATTTTAAACAACTCAGTTAAAGTATAGATAACCTATGCTCTCAAAACATACGTGCTGTGGTGAAGTATTTTACTTAAATAGATTTATTTTATTTTTTAATGGAGCTATAAAAACAAATTTAAGAAATTCTTAGGAAAGATATTAGAGAATGAGGCCCCAGTGTGTCCCAGGCTACTAGGCAGTGACAAACTCACTTTACAATTAAGATTAAGATTCCAAAACAGGCCTCTGGCTAATTTATGCTTACTTATGCTACTATAATAGTAGACAAATTAACTATAATAGAAACTATAACCAACTTAATAATGATTTGGTAATGTGAAACATGTAGCCAGGTTAAAAAAAAAACAAAAAAAAAGTCTGGCCGTCCTGCTGCTGATGAAAACATCCGACAGCTCTGCTGACATCAAGGCCGACATCCGTGCAAGTCAGAACCTATGACTATACATACAAGTCAGTATTCTGAGATGTACCACCGCTAGGAGGCAGTCAACTTCCGGGAGTGTGGTCTTGAGAAGGCATGTCCAGGGCGCTTACCACAACTGATGTTTTGTTGTGGGTGAGATGCAGATAACAACACTAAGGGGACATTTTCTCATCAGCTATGGAAATATTTTCGATAAATAGCACTGTTAAAGCCGTGGTATGTTCGTAACAATAGGAATTCGGGTTGGATACGCTGTTAGTAGCCATGGACCCATTTGACAGCTCGGTGTCTCTTGGAGGAGGTGCGTCTGAGGCGGCCGCGGGAGAGGATGTGGACAGCCCGGACGGTTCGCTACCTTGGGCCCGTTTTTCCGCCTGGTTGGAGTGTGTGTGCGTTGTCACCTTCGACCTAGAGCTCGGACAAGCCATTGAGGTAATAACAATCCTCCGCTCACCGTTGGCGGTGTGGAAAAAGTGACTCAGTAATAAACATCTCCTGATTGGAAATGTGAACCGTCAAGTGCACGACCTCCTTGCTTATAATTGTACGGATATGTTTTTTTTCAGCTTGTGTATCCTCACGACGTCAAACTTACTGAGAAAGAGGTGAGCATTTTGTAACACGGGTCTTCGTGTAAGCAAATAAGAAAGAAGTGTCTAGCTTTCTAACATGTTGTTATTTTTTACAGAAAACCAGCATATGTTATCTGTCCTTCCCTGACTCCTATTCAGGTAATTGCATGCTTTGAACAGTCATAACATGTGGCATTGGTAGGATCTTTGAAAGACTCTACATTAAGAAAGATATACTGAGCAGCCCATATTAAGGCCTAAAAACATAAATCCCCACCCTCTAGAGAGATAATGCTATTTAACTGACAAGTGCCTGTCCATACTAGGTTGCCTTGGTGATACCCAGTTCAGCTTCCGTCTCAGGCATTCAGTGGGCCGTGGTAATAGAGGGTCATGGTTTGAGGAAGGTGACACCTACAACAGAGATGTACCTGCGGCACTGCAGGTAAGAAGTGTCTTCTGTGTGTGTGTGTGTGTGTGTCTGTTGATCTGTGTGTCTCTGCTTGTGTTTGAGTTGTAATCACTAACCTGGAGTGCTCTTATGTCTTTGTAGAGGGAACAGTCTCATCTCTATGGTTATGTGTACTTCAGACAAGTAAAAGATGGCTCTGTTAAACGTGGATATTTTCAGAAGGTTAGTCATCTTGAACTAATGTGAAACATATAGCTGTGTATGTGTGTGCGCACATGTGTGCGCACGTGTCAGCACGTGTGTATATTTTTGCCTATGTGTGTGTGCTCTATATGTAGATGTGCTGTCTGTCATGGAGATCTCTTACTGGACATACTGAAATGCAATCTACTCTTTCTGTCGTCCTATCCCTGTCTAGTCTCTGGTGCTGGTGTCCAGGTTGCCATTTGCTCAGCTCTATCGGGCCCTGCTGCAGGTCATCGCTCCTGAGTACTTTGAAAAGCAGGAGCCATGTTTGGAGGCTGGTGAGAGACACACACACACAACACACACACACACAACACACTCTGACACTCACACTCAAACTCACACACACTGGTGAATTCTAAAGTCTGTGCTGCATTGTTTACACTTTGGGGCACTTATTGTAAGTACACATGCTTGCACATGAACACTCGAACACACACACACACACACACACACACACACACACACACACACCACTATTTGTTAAGCACAATGTTAAACTCTGAAAATACACATTATAGTGTATTTCTGTTTGAGTGTGCCTATTCTCTGTGGTATCTTATCATAGCTGTGTGTGTGTGTGTGTGTGTGTGTGTGTGTGTGTGTGTTTTGCCTCTTGCAGTGTGTAATGAGATTGATCAGTGGCCAGGCCCCTCACCTGGGCAAATCCTCAGTCTACCTGTCATGGGAGTGGTCATTCAGGTGAGAGCAGGTGATTTGTTTGTGTGTGTGTGTGTGTGTGTGTGTATTCTGCATCTACCAAGAAAAAAAAGAAAAACTTTTTTCTGAAGAGAACATGTGTACACATGTTTAAGAATTAGCCACAGATTTGTAGCAGTTGTTTCTTACTTTCAGGTCAGGATTCCTTCCAAAGAAGACAAGCCTGGAGATAGTCCAGTTACACCTAGCACTAAAGAGGTTTGGGTTTGTCTTTATATTTTTTTATAATCCTGTTACTGTGAAGGGATTGCTGTGCTGCTTGTGTGTGTGTGTGTGTGTGTGCGTGTGTGTTTGCATGTAGTGTATATATATTTGTACCTACCCTAGTAAAGCATCATGTGACTTTTATCATTGAAAATCAATTTTACATCGAGACTGAAATTACTTTCATCTTTTTTCCCCAGAATCTTCTCCCTGGTCCTATGGTCCTAGCCTCCCCCCACGAACAAGACCTCTTCCAGTAAGCTATTACAAAGATAATCTTACTGGACAAAACACACGTACATACACACACACACAGAGTTTAAAAATCCTAGGAGAAAACACATGGGAAATCAAGTTCTGAGTCATAGATGCCATGTGTTTGACCCTTGTGCCATGATGATTGCATGTAGTTTGTTTGCTTGCCCTAGTATTGAATATCGTTTCCATGGGGCATTTGGCAATATCAGGAATCAGGAAGCACCGTTGGCGTATGGCAATATGGCCCTGTTCATTTATTCATTTCCCTTTCCTTGCTTCTTCTCCTGTGATCCTTTTCTTGTCTTGCTGTCTCCCCCGCATAAGATAAGATGCCTTGCTGTTTTTTGTCATTTGACTTGTGTCCTTGTTTTTATCTGTAAATTCATCCATTACTGGCATAAAGTATTCAGGCTCAGTGCCTGAATTCAGGCTTTGCCCTGGCCGTTGTACATTCAGAAATAGTCAGTTAGCCTATACAGTGTGTGGTGTCTTCAAAATGTCTGTCGTCAGGCCTAGAATGTTTTCTAGCTTTAAAGGAATTATCTGGAGTGAATGAATCCGTAGCCCTGTTGTTTCATGTTGCCAAGTGCTGTCAGTAGGTATGATAATGATGAATTTGGTACAGCGTAGACCAAATAGCGAAATGCCAGCCAACGCTAACTGAAGAGGGCAAGGAAGTTTTGTTTAACTATGCCTCCCTCTGTTTGCGTTAGCTGCCAGTTCGCAAATTCAGTCTACATTGTACCAAATGCTGTTGTTCTTATACCTACTGACAGCACTCGGCAGCCTTAAAGAACACGGATATGGACTGATTGATCCGCATTTTCCTTTAAGGCCTACCATTATTTTCATGACTTTGGTCGGAACACAGATGACCTTTTGACCTCCCTGCCAGGTGTTTCCAGTCCATGCTCATCCATGTGCAGATGCTCTGGGAGCTCATGTTGCTAGGCGAGCCTGTCGTCGTCATGGCTCCTTCACCAACTGTTTGCTCAGAAACAGTGCTCGCCCTTGTCAGGTGTGTGGTGTGTGTGTGTGTTTTTTGCACAATGCTGTCTCTTACAGTTTACTTTTTATAGACTATAATAGAGAGTTTGACCAAAATGACTGCAGTGAACAATGTGCACAGTCAAGTCAAAAATTAGGGAGCATTAATTTATCCTGCCTCAAATTAGATTACATTTGTTTGCATCTCCAATAGCTAGTCTTGCTAATGTTGGCTTTGTCTTTTGTAGCCACAGAATATTATCCCTAACTGATTGCTCACAGGAGAAAGACACAGAATGATCAAGGTGTTCAGTTATTTGCAACTGAACCTCTTTGAAAAAAAAAGTTTGGAAGAAAGAAGCCTTTTGGATGAAAGGTGAAACATCTTCAAGCTCCAAAAAGAAGTCCAGTTCCATATAACTGAACACCTTGACGACCATGACCTGGATGAATGGGAATCTTAACATAGAGTGACACAGAGTGATTTTTCTAAATTCTATTTAAATTTCTGTTTAGACTGTAATTGGAGAATTTCATGATTTGCTGTTCTTTGTGCAGTTCTGTCTCTCCACTGAAGTATTGCTGTGATTTCCGACCATACTTCACCATCCATGACAGTGAGTTTAAGGAGTACACCACCCGGACACAGGCCCCGTAAGTATCCATCTGTCACAGTACTTGTTACCGTAGGCTGTGTGAATCTTAGCTAATCAAATCTGGCAACCTGTGAATTAACCAATAGTTTGTAAATTCGGTCTATGTTGTACCAAATTTGCGTGTTCTTTGTGCTACCAGCAGCACTCAGTGACTTGAACAATGGTTCTATGGCCTGATTTACCCCAGACCTTTCCTTTAACCATACAAACTATGCAGCAGTGGTAGTAATACATTTTGTTAGATCTGTTAAACAGTGTTGATATTATATTCTTTGCCCCTGATTAATCTTCCTCCTCCTGTGTGTGTGTGTGTGTGTGTGTGTGGTGTGTGGTTGGGTGTGTTTCTCGTTAGGCCAAGTGTCATTCTTGGGGTAACCAATCCATTCTTCATCAAGACTTTCCAGTTGTGGCCACACATCATCCGGCTTGGTGAAGTCAAGATGTCCGGTAAGAGACTGGTGATGCCTGTAGCATTTTGCTTGATGTTAATGTGCATGTAACGCCATCTTTTGTGCCGTTTCCGAGTCTTGAAAAAGCTTTCACACTATACAGTGGCAATTCCATACACGTCTGTGTGTATCACAATTAATTACACATTTATAAACAGTATTGTTTAGCGTTTCCATATATGTATACGGCATACTTGAGTTAATATGGGTTCTGAACATGCAAAGAAGTAGTTGGTTCTGTCTGTAAAGTATAAATGAGTGACAGGTGAGCTGACCTATCAGTGTCGCTGACTCCTCCTCCCTGTGTGTTTTAGGTGATTTACCCAAACAGATGAAGGTTAAAAAACTGGCCAAGCTAAAGAGCCTAGACACCAAACCAGGTAAGTCATAGAAATCATGAATATTTAATATCAGACTACACAGAAACCGGTTTATGACTATGCTGAACTAGATTTAATCTAGTACAATGATGCTGGTTTTGGCACCTAAAATGAATTGTGCACATTTGTTCCACAAAATGAAAACAGAATGGAATTGTTTTACATACAAGATACATTTCAGACTCTGCTCACCCAGTTTTGTCAGACATGTTGAACTGTTGATGCCACTGTGTCTCTGCCCTGTCCTGTGTCTATCAGGTATTTATACAGCCTATAAGACATTCTTGCACAAGGACAAGACACTCATCAAACGCCTACTCAAGGTACACACACACACACACACACAAATAGGGACACTTGCATACATCTAGTATTGGTTTGGACAGAGTTAAAGGAGAAATCCTGTGTGATTCAATCCATAGCTGTAGTTATTTGAGGTCACTGGGTGCTCTCTGTAGGAAGAAGAACAAGAAAAGGATTTGATCGAAGCATAAACCGAATAGCAGTTGATTCATGTTAACTGGCAGTTAACATGAAATGAATGGGGCATAGGAAAAACTGAAACTGAAAGTGAGTTTCTGTGCCCCATTCAGTTAATGTTAGCTGCCAGTTCAATATTGGTCTATGTTGTATCTTTCTTTTTTTTCTTTTTCCTACCAATAGCACTCAATGACCTCAAACAACAGGGCTATGGATTGATTCGCACCGAATTTCTCCTTTAAGACAGTTCTACTACACTAGCAAATACCTTTATTCCATCCTGTCTGTATTATCTTTCTCTCATTGATTACCTTTTTTTTCTCACCCCCTGTTCTCTCTCTCTCTCTCTCTCTCTCTCTCTCTCTGTCCATCTCAGGGCATCCAGAGGAGGAGGCCAAGCGAGGTGCAGAGCGCCATCTTGAGGAGGCACCTGCTGGAGCTGACCCAGAGTTTCATCATCCCTTTGGTGGGGTTTAGTTACACCGCATTGAAATGGACACCACATACACACACTCGTTCATAAAAGCACTAATACCCTCCTCCCTACACACACATACACACACACACACACACACTGCTAATATGCAGCCTAATACATAACCCTCAGTGGAACACTGTGTGTGTGTGTGTGTGTTTGCCTACTAGAGGTGACCCAGGGTTTCATCATTTCTCTGATAAATTCCACAGCAGTCTGCTGAATGGAGTAGTATGTGCTCTCTCTCTCTCTCTCTCTCTCTCTCTCTCTCTCTCTCTGTTGCACTGCATTCACAGTCTCTGTAGTCTGCTGAAA
>PYXC01002107.1:700000-737500 GCA_015244755.2 Tenualosa ilisha
TAAAACAGGAGCAAAACTGAATGTGTTGTCTGGATGTAATACACAATTTCTTGCCTAAAATGTTGCAGTAATTTGAAATCTGCTTTGGAATGATCAGTGTTCAGTTATGTGCATACAGTGCTTAAGGTATCCTTCAGGAAAGAGTGTATATATATGTTCACTGAAGATGAGTATGTGTGAGTGTGTGTGCTAGACATTATGCGATTTAGTTAGTGTGCAACAGTTATATAAATACAATTGTATATATCCCAGGGTGTTATGATGTCAGAGAATAATTTTTCTTCAGATTTGTGTTTGTGTATGCAGTACAAACACACATACACACATGCAAAACACTTGAATGTATGGTGTTCTTTTTTATAACTATATTTAAAATGTGTTTAACCTCGTTTTAATTTATTTATTCTAATTCTGCAACACACTGATGTGGTGGCTGGTATTGTAAAACTGTTGAATGTGAGACAGTGTCTGTGTGAGAGACAGCCAAGAGTGAGTGACTGGTGGTGAATGGAGGCAATGATGATATTGATTCCTGAAGCAACAGTAAAAATGATATGCTACAACTGGAAATTAAACTTTAAAAAGTACAAAAAAGTGAAGTGTTGGCTCAGATTTGACTTTACTTGAATGTCACTTGTTGCAAAATAAAACAAACAAAAATGTGTACGGGTGTGTTTTCACTTCAACCCAAGAAATGCCTGTTGGACACACGTTGCCACCATAGTAAAAGAGGTTGCCACTCACGTTCGTAGTCTCAGCACAGTCGTCACAACTGGAACCATCCAATAATATTGCAGGATTTTGATCTACATGTGCATGTCATATACTTGCGACTTCATCCTAACTGTACTGTAAATATCCGATTGGAGTTTCACTGAGAGTTTTGCTCTGGTTTTACAGTCACCACCCTGCGTCTTTGGAAAGTGTGGTAATTCTTTTAGTCAGTAGACATGTCTGCCATGTTTGCACATTTACATTCATAATGTCAGCAAACCTGTGATGAAGGGCGCCTTGCAAAGGGCTTTGGTTAATGCATTCTGCTAGTCGATATCTGTGCCATTAAATAAAAAATAGAATTAAATAGATTTTTCTTAAAATGGGAGAAGATAATTCAAGGAACCTAATAAAACTCGTTCAAGAGGGACAGCTGTGTCTGCTCGAAGAAAAACTCGAAGCTAACGATGAGATCCGACAGTCTGTTGTCAGTGGACATTTCGGAAGATCTGGAGACACGCTTTTACATTACGCAGCCAGACACGGACACTTAGATATATTGACGTATTTAGTTGAAATCTTAAATATGGACATAGAGTTGTACAATAATGATTACAAAAGACCTCTCCATGAAGCTTCTTCTATGAGCCATGCACGCTGCGTTAGCTACCTTCTAAGAAGAGGTGCCAAAGTGGACAGTTTGAAAAAGGCAGATTGGTAAGTTTCAACTCAGTTCTGATAACATATGTTCCGAAGGGCGGTATGATTATTGTTCATTATTCTGCAAGTGTGACTTTTATGTTGCGTGTGCTATGGATGAAGAAACGCAATTGTAAATAAAGACGACGAAACACGTACAATCTGACGTTCTTCTATGTGACTGTCGCCCCTATATGCAACCTTCGATAGCTCAGTTGGTAGAGCGGAGGACTGTAGAGGTATAACACTGACATCCTTAGGTCGCTGGTTCGAATCCGGCTCGAAGGAGTGACATTTTTAACGAAATGTGTATGTTCGTGAAATATGCGCTCCTTTGCATAACAACGAAACGCAGGTAAACGCAATGGCAATACCCCAATCAGTGGAGCAGTATGCACAGCAGGAATCTGTCGTCTGCAACCTTCGATAGCTCAGTTGGTAGAGCGGAGGACTGTAGCGGTGTAACACTGACATCCTTAGGTCGCTGGTTCGAATCCGGCTCGAAGGAGTGGCATTTTAACGAAATATGCAGTCTTAAGCATAACAACAAAATGCAAGTGGACAGTAAGACAGCCTATTAGTGGGGCAGGATCTGCAGCAGGAACGCTGGGGTGAATTTCACATGTCACGCCATTGTAAGTGTCTCCATTGCAGGAACCTTCACTAAACTTTAGCAGGAACTGGACAAAATAAGTCCCTGCCCTGGGGGTAGGTTCTTTTTAGTGGCCCAGAATCTTCTGGATACTTGCAGTAGTGTGTGAGGCATGAATGAGACATCAGGGATAGATTACAACCATTAAACTGTGAACAAGCGCCATTATTTAAGACAGAGGTTACAGATATGCAGCTAATTGATCTGGTTTACATTTGACTTATTCTGTTTAAGGATTCTGAATGAACACATTTACATCAGCTAAAATAAACCTTAATGAAGGAGTCACTTCCATATCAGGTCATCACAATCTCTCCTTCTACTTGGAACAACTAATGACTGTTTTTTGTCGTAGGCCTAGTTGATTAGATATTTTAAAAGAAAGATACAGGCTGATCGAACCATTGATCGTCCCTACAGGACACCACTGATGATGGCTTGTACTAGACGCAGCCTGGAGGTCATCGAGTTGCTACTGGAGAAAGGTGCCAACCCCTCACTGAAGAACAAAGATGGATGGACAGCCTTTCACATTGCATGCCGTGAGGGAGACCCCGCAGTCATAAAGCGCCTCCTACTGGCCGACAGTGAGCTGTGGAGGACAGAGAGCAAGACCAAAAGAACACCTCTACACACTGCAGGTACCAACACACACGCACAGACACACACATGCTTGTTTCATTTTTTTATCAGCAAACACAGACAGACATACATACACAAAGACATTTCAAACACATTTAATTTGATAATTTCTCTCTGTCTTATGTATGCACAGATCATGCACAGCACAGATTAACATAGGCTTACTGTATATTCACACCAAGAGCTTTTGTTTCTATAAAACACAGCCACTAAAATATCCCTGTTCGCTCATGTCGCTCATAACGCGCCCATTGACATTTCATTTACAGCTAAAATGCGTCATAGCTAATTTGCATAGAGTTGACCAGTATTGAACTTCTTTTAGTTTAGTCCCAGCCTGGCCGTGCCTTCCTAGCACTTCCATTTGATTATCATCTCCCTACAGTGCTAGTATGGATTTGATCCCATTGAGCTTGTTGTCTCAGGAGGCATTTTAACCTGTTCAATCAGCGAACAGAGGGAGGAGCTGTGAATGCAGAGCTAGAATGCTATCAGTCAAGGCAAGCAGTCAGTCAGGGGCTGATCCAATCTTTTTAACACCGCAAGCAAGCAATTAAATCTCATTACCAAATGTCCAGACCCTCTATGCGAAAAGAAAGAGTAGAACTAGGGACTGGTTTTATTACCAGGCTAGTTTAGTCCGTCTTGTCGGCCAAATTTTGTTGCTCTTTGCTGTTGCTTTAGTTGCTTTTATTGCTTGTCAATATAAAAACCTCCGTCAATTTTACCACTTTAGTAGCTCTTAATAGAAACGCACAGTTATGGTCACCAACAGCAATTATACTCCCAGAATACTAAACATAGGCCTCTATTGGACATCCAGAGACATACATAAGTCATTATATTAACATAAAGCAGTTAGTGGTAGACTTGACAAGCTACTCCTTCATACATAGTAAAGGCTTTCTCTCTTCTCAACATGTAGCCATGCACGGATGTGAAGATGTCATCCAAATTCTTCTGGAAAGGTTAGTTGCAAGGTGAATGAGCTGTGGTCAGTGTGCAGTTTTTGTTTGTATCAATGCTTAAAAGTGTTTGTTATTCAGATATCTAGGTTTGATTATGGAAGAACTGATCTCAAAAGATGGATCGCTTGGTGTGTGTGTGTGTGTGTGTGTGTGTGTTGCAGTTGTGAGTATGAACAAGACTGCAGAGACAGCTGTGGGGTCACCCCCTTCATGGACGCAGTGAGAAATGGTCATATCTCCATTGCCCGATTCCTCCTGGACAAACACCAGGTAAACAACACAAGCAACATGACAACATGTTGCTCAGCATGTGTATGCTGGGAAGTGTAAAATGAGTGAATGATGAGATCTGATGGAGTTTAACGATGATATCATTCCCAGGTGAACCTCTATACCATGTACAAAGCTGGAGATTGCTATAGGTCATAATTTAATTAGGTTTCATATAAAGCCTATTTATACTCATAAGATGATTTCAAGAAATTAAAACTTAATAAGAAATAAAGCAACAAGAAGACATAATTGCAGCAAATAAATACTATGCACTAAATGTATTATGACAAAATATATTTATATATTTATATATTTATAAGGCTGTCTGTATATTTGGTATGTTGTTCTATTTTAATGGATTTGTTATTGTGTGTGTGTGTGTGTGTGTGTGTGTGCAGGCTTCTCCTACGGCTGTGGATGTGTTAGGGGTGCCGCCCCTACACCAGGTGTGTGTTACTGCCCAGGAAGAGGCACTTTGCTACCTGGTTCAGGAACTGGGAGTGAATGTCAACGCGAGGGCCACCAAAATGCAGCTGACAGCACTGCATTATGCTGCCAAGGTCATTATTATACACACTATACACTACATACACACACACACCACACCTACACAAACACACACACACATGCATGCATACGCTTCAAACATTTCTGGACACATTTCCTTCTCACACATGCACTTACATATAGAGGAACGGCGGAGCACACAAGATTCGTGTACACACAGATAGAAACTTAACTGTCTGAAAGTGCAAGCTATTTTACAAACTTTGTTAGGCACACTCATCTACAATGAAGAACATCTCTCAGCACATTATTATCATATTATTAAAGATAGATAGTCACAGGAAGTATCCTGCTGTTTATTTCCCCTGTTCTCTCTGGCAAAAACTCTGGCATTTTGACGCATTAGGTTCTAATTTGTTTGACATGTTACGTACAATGTGTTCATAGTAACATCACTAATTAATACTGATTTAATTCAGTGCTAATTTAACACAGTGCTAAACTGAAATACAAGTGGATTAACACAGAGACAAGGAAGTTCTCAGTGATAACAAGCAGTGATACCAATATCTGCCAGAGAATAATTGCCAAAAAGCACAATGAAGCAGAATCATGAATGTAATTTGTAGTGATTTATTTCATATCTATTGAAAAGCTCTTCACTTCAGTTTTCTTTGTTTTTCTATTTAGGGTGCCAAAAGGGCTTGGTAAGGTTCAGGGTCAAATGCCATTTAAGAGTATTTCTTGATTTTCTTTCTGTATACCTGTTTGAGGTGTGGTTGGCAGTTGGTTGCATGTGATTGTATTATTCCTTGAGTTGACCAATCAAAACAGTATTGACTGAGAATCTAGAATGTAGCTCAGAATCCAGGCTTAAAGTGATAGGTTGGATAGTGAGAGAATTTAGAACTATATAGACCAACTAGCAAACCAGCAGCCAACAGTAACTGAACGGCACCGTTCGAAAGCTCAAGCTCGTATAGCATGGCTATGTTAGGAATTACTCCACACTATCACTTTAATAATAGTAAGGTAGGTTTAGAAGGAGTGTCATGAAATGTAATTTACATGGCCTACAAGTTAAACCAATAGTTAATTATTATCATGGGCAATAAAAACTCTTTGTTGCATTGCACTGTGTTGCAGCACACAGTCTGGGTAAGACTGGTATAAGCCACAGATGTAAGTTCTCAAATACCCTCAAACTCATTGAATAGTGCTATAGATTCAAACATGTAGATACAGTGCACACAGGCAAGTGACACTGCATATTTCCTTTTACATTGGGAAGTATTTGGATTGTCTGCAGAGTTATGACTAAGCTTGTATTTAAGCCACATTTCCCTCAACTTGGCTTTTCTTTCAATGCTTGTCTCTTTCACAAGAAATGCATCATATCCTGTTGTTTTCACGAGTCATCAGAAATCCACATTCTTCTATCTGAAGCCCCTATTTCTCTCTCTCTCTTGTGTGTGTGTGTGTTTTAGGAAGGACACACTAACACTGTGAAGACTCTCCTTGAACTGGGGGCAGATTTGTATGCCACAGACACAAAGGGGCGCACAGGTGGGAACTGTATTGTAAATGCATAGATGACCGTTTTAGTGTACTGGACTGATAATGCTGGTATTACAAAAGCAGTACAGTTTGTAGCCCTGGAAAAGGTTGTTTGTAATAAATGCTTCCTTACCTTATATATGTGTGTGTGCGTGTGTGTGTGTGTGTGTATGTGTGTGTGTGTGTGTGTGCGTGCACGCATTTGTCTCCTATAGCTTTGCACATGGCCAGTATTGGTCAGCACGCGGACACGGTGGCCGTTCTGCTGGCTTTGGGACTGACGGACTCAGCGGACACGTCGGGTGTCAGGGCAGCACAGCTCGCTAAGAAGCCTGCCGTCAAAAGTGTGCTTGAAAGCCACACCCAGAACACACCATGAATACACACACAACACAGACACGTCACACACCACACTGATGCACAGCACTGACACACACACAATTACAATCTAGTGCAGGTGTTCTCAGTGTACATAATCGGCCTACACATTAGCATTCATCGTGAGTCACAACCACACACAAATAGATAAACTCATCGCATGTTTGTCAGCATTCAGGCAGACCTTCATTGTTTCAAATTGAAAGCTTATTTAATTAGAGACTGGGTTTGGTGGTAAGAGTTTGCACATGTGTATGTTTCATTCTCAATTAATCACAAAACACATACACGCATGCAAAAAGCTATGCACAAGAGGCACTGTGACATTTCTCATATCAGCCCTGGGTGTGTCGTCATGGAAACTGTGGCACGCAAGCCGGTAACATAGAAGAGCCACAGTGTTTTCATTTCCTTATGTGTGTACAGGCAGCGGAGTGGTGAGTGTGGGTTCCAAGCTAATTCCTCTTGAGAGATCTGTCTGTCTGACATGGACAGCAGCATGTGCAGGATTAACAACAGCAGGCTGCACCAGATTGTCCCTCTGACCCTGTGTACTTCAGTCATGTGACCTGCCGCTTCACTATTGTACTACTGTCTTTGTGTGTGGCGCGCCAGAAGGGTGTGTGTGTGTGCATGTGTGTGTGTGTGTGTAGCCTATGTGCATGTTTGTTTGAGAGGGGAGGGACGGAGCGAGAGACAGAGAATCCTGCTTGTCAAGATAGACCTGCTTCAGTGATGACCAGCTGTACAAAAGTAAACAATAAAGTCTTAACCAAACCAATACTGGTGGTTCCCATTGGGCAGCTTCATGAATGGGGGAAGTAACAGGATATGAGTTTCCATTGGCAAACATTGTGTTGGTTATCTACTTACACAGCTTTAACCCTAACTTAACCAAGCAACTGCAGGTACTGGTAGTATATCAAGATCTGCGGGCGTCAGCAATGATTTGATACAACGATAGAAATAAACGCTATATGTCGGCATTTAATACGGTATGAGTCACCCTGCCTGTCGCTGGTCTGTAGCCTACACGTTTCCTATGAGCGGCTGGCGGATAAACTAGCTCCTCCCCTGCCGTGCGGCGGACCCGCTTGACGTTGCAAAGCTGCCCTTTCATTCCAACTCTACCAGATCTCCATTTTCTTCGACCCGACACACGGGAAAAGCGGGCTGATTATCTGGGAAAATGAATGAAGAATACGACGTCATTGTTCTGGGGACTGGCCTGACGGTATTATATTTTTTCCTGTCGGTGCACATTGTCTTACCTTTACAATTTGAGTTATTTGCAACCCGTGTCAGTCTGATAACCGCAGTTGGCCCGCTCACTGTCTAGTTAGCTAGCCTGCAAGCTAGCGGCGGCGACTGTGCATTGACTGTCGAGCTAATTTTGACTAGCTAGATGTCGAAAGCGAGCTAATTGTTCCGCCGGCTGTTGAAGCGCCGGATAAGCTAGCTTGTGAGCTAACTATCCTGACTAGGCCTCAGTGATTTTGCTCGTCTTTTGATGAAACGTGGTTGCAAATGCTATCGTTGTCTTAATGTATAGTAATGGAACTTGTTTATGAAACATGCAGTGCCAACTCATGCGCGCATAAACTTAATTTGAGTTAACGTTAGCCAACACAATCACTTGGACAGATTAACGTTAGCTCGATATCTTCAGACCTGAATAGCTTGTTAGCTTGCTTGCTTGCTATTCAGCTTTGACGATACTAAGTTATGTCACATATCTGTGAAGGCCAACTTTACGCGCTAAGCAACTTATCTAACGGTAACCTGTTGGTTTTGGATAGTTCTTTTGCCAGACTCACGGACACACTTGTTCTGCGGTCACGTCGAGGTATGAATGGTTGAGTGTTGACTAAGTGCAACTAAATAGGGAAATATGTGATCACTTGGATTGGTTGTGTGAGTCAAGTCATGTCTGCCCAGAAGGAGTTGCCAGGGTGGGAAGAGGTTTTCAAACTTTGAGCCACGACGAATCCAGGACATTGGAAAAGTTAACTCAGCAGCATAACGTTTAACTTTTTTTTTTTAGAGCGTAAACAGTCACACCCGGGACTTTTGACTTGACCTCATACGTCCCCTCGCGATGTGTCATAGTTTTTTGTCAGCGTAGATTATATTTTAATAGGTTGCCGTTCTATTCCGGATGTTTTCTTTGAGTAGAGCACAATGCCTTTTATGTTTGGCTGGTGAGCTCTCCATTCGCCCGTCCTAAAAATAATTTGCTGGTTATGGATATAGATCGTAATGGGCGAATTAACAGTCTGTCAACTACTCAGTTGGCCACAAATGTGTGTCTCCATAGAGCCCATGAGACGGAAAAACTCGTGATAAGAGTTACAGTACAAGATTGCTCTGGTGGACTCTGGCAGGTCGGGCGGCTACCAGCTTCCGGTCTGCTGATTGTCTAGTGGCCGCGTTTGTCTGGAATGATTGTCATTAACACGCAATCCACCGCCTGTTATGATGCACAAAATAATGCACTTCACGTGTCTGTCATAGCTAAATTCAATGCTGTTTTCTAAGATCTCCGTCTTCCTATTCTAGTAAATTTTATTTAAGTAAGTTCCTGCTCCCCTCTCCCTTCTCACACAAACCAGATTCCAGTTGCACCAGGAAAGGGAAGCTGCTTAGGAAGTATGTAGTGTTGTGCAGTGTGTGTATTTGGTTTTTAATTCGGGACTAGAAGAAACCGCGTTTCGCTCCCTCTCTCTGTGTTTGTGTGTGTGTGTGTTACGTAGTTGTAGTAGTGTATATATGGGATGGGGTGTTTTTCTTATTTGTGAGGGAAGTGAAAGTGAGGAGAGAGCTATCAGCAACTCCCTTCTCAGTGCCAAGAGAAATGAGATGGTGAAGGGGAGGGGGGTTGCTTCCTGTTCCCAGAACTGTCGATGAGCTCCTCTGCCCACCTCCTTCCTGCCCACAGACTCTCCACTGATCCCTGGTCAGGGCAGAAAGCGCATCAGAGAGATGGATAGGGCTGGGAAGGGAAGAAGGGAAGAGTCAAAAACCATCTGAGCCAATCATGCCTCTTTAAGGACTGAGATTATTGGATAAGAGTAGCCTGTCACTGCTTGCTGCTGCTTTTGCTGCAGGAGCTTAAATCTCTCACACCTGCTTACATTCTACCACTTATTTATGTTCTCTCTTTTTCTTTTCTTCTCGCTCTCGTTCTCCACAATCTCAATTTTTGTTTTCTTTTTGAGGAGCCACTGAAGGGTAATGGGTTTTGTTGTAGTAATGCATAAGATGCGTAAGCAGATATCAGAGAGTGACATTGGGTCAGTAGTAATGACCACCCCTTCTGACAGCCAATCAGCTGTACCTGATGGACCAATAAACCATCAGCCAATCAGAACAGACCGATAGGTCAGAGCCCAGTAGGATGCCAACATGAAAGTGTCAAGTGAAATGCCAACGGGAGAAACAGACGAATCTTCCACCCCAATGGTCCTTTGAATCTGAGGCCTGGGAGCTAAGGTATGGTCAGGGGTGTGGTGTGTGTGTGTGTGTGTGTGTGTGTGTGTGGTGTTTCACTCGGTACCCTGGTCTGGTGTAGCAATGAGCAGGAGGACTTTTAACTGCCCCGTCAGCACTCTTTAATAGCTGCTCTGTTAAGGTTTAACATACTGGCACTCTCACCTGCTGCGTCTTTGCCTCTCTGTCCGTCATTAACCCTGAGAAGCAAAACAAAAAGAATGGGGCTGATCTGCATCACCTGACGTCACCTGACGTCACCTGACCAACGTTGTGCTGGCAGCTGAAAAGGTTTATTCCAGGTTGCAGTTGTGAGAAGTAGTATAAGGTGTAGGTCATAATTACTGAACTACCAACAGGAGAGTGAGAGTGTTTTTTTTAATGTTTTGTCCAGAAGACTAACTGACTGTAGGAAGTTTCTGTGAAGTTGCCTACAGCTGATGTCCTTATAGCTGCTTATGAAGAAATGTGTGTGATTAAGTGTGTGTTGAGCACCTGCAGGCACAGAGTTTGCACATCCCTGTGTACCACCTCCTAGCTGGGATAATTCTCACAGAGGCTGTCTGAAATGGGGAGGTAGTGACTTGCTGCACTGTCAGACAAGTCACTTGCCATAGCAGGCATTGGGGTATTGGCTAAAAACTTGTTTTGTATAACCTAGCTAAATTGAACGCTGTCTTTTGTCCATTTTATTGGTGAGACACCGTTGCCAAGATACTGACAGGTGACTTCATAATTCGGTAGAATTTTGGTTGTTGAAAGACAGCATGAAGGATGTATCCATTCTTAGAGGGCAGCATTTTCTCCATTGTGGAATGTCTGTCCATGCTTTGCTGGCTTTACGTTCCATACGCACCCCCCCACACAGGACGCAATTAATGTGTCACATGTCAGTCACAGCACCTTCTCATGACACGGCACAAATGAACATGACTGAGCATGGGGCCATGGGCCATGCATCTCTGCTGTACTGGGATCAGCCCAAAACTGTCAATGTTGCCCTATGCTGCTGTATGAAGTACCATTCTTTGATCAGAAATACTTTTAAGATTGCAACCTTCAGGGGAATTTAAACTGATGAGTGTTAAAATATGCTGACCAAAGCGAAGAAAGAGCATTATTTACACTGGCCATACTTCCATTTGAGGTTATTGATGTATCAGATAACTTTCTTAAGACCTAAACACCAATGCAGTGGAAGGACCGTAGAAGCCCTGCAATCTGCCTGGGGCTGAGCCATCATTATCTTACGAGAGAGATTACAAGGAGATGTAGGTTACAAACATAAACACCTACTCGACTGAAGAGTGAGGGCAAGTTTATGTTGTGCTTCACTTTGACTCACCTAGGCTGTGCCAAATCTCAGCTTCCTGTTACTCTGTGACACACACACACACAGGATACCCATTATCCTCCACTAGCGTGCAGATCTTTTGAGTTGATGCTTGTTGTTCTTGATTTGTTTAAATTCTGCATCATGGTCGTTGTGTTCCTCTTGCTGCTCGGTCCTGGAAGGGCCACGTTGCAACAGCAGCACCACCGCCAGCCTTCACCTGAGTCTCAGCCTGTCTCGTTCAGCACTCTCGTTGCCCCTTGGGTGTGAGCACAGCAATTTCTTTTCTGTGAGACGGGCAGATTTCAGGGCTACGTTTCCCAAGTGTGCTCACTTAGCACTGAGGAGGCTGCAGGTGTGTGATGGCCAAGCTACAAATCGGAGAGTTGCAAAAGTTAACTGTATATATATATATATTGTCTGGTAGTGAATTTTTTGTCTAGAAAATAAATAAGGAAATGGCTTTTACTTGGACACAAGATGGAAAAGTCAATTGTGTGGATGGTGCGCAGTGTCTTTTTTAAATAATGGGACACTTGAACAGCAGCAACTTTATTGTGAAGTACAGAAGTGTTTCTGTGTGTGTGTGTTGAGAGAGAGGGGGAAGAAAAGTGTGAGGTTATAAAAATAATCTCAGCACTTCTGTCTTTTTTTTTTTTAATTGTGGTCTGAGTGTTGTCGAGTTAGCCTTCATGTTGATCTTTTACAAACATTGTTGAAACGATCATACTGCTTTGGCCTTCAATGCTGTAGGCTGTAGAGAGCTATTTACATATAGGCTAACAGGAATTCCTGACAACCTATGAAGACTTAATATCTTTCTTGTAGCAGGAGAACCATTGCAATGGAGTTTGTACTCAATGTGATGCACTGTGAATAGAAGGGTGTGTATGTGTTTACATGAAGTCCACTTTTGGCATCACATGACGTTGAGGTGCTTTCTTAAGCTCTTTAGAAAACCTTTGCCATGAACTCGCATACACACACACACACCACACGTGCACCTGTTTGTGGGGCACATTTTCATGCTGTATATCAGAAATTCAATTGAATTAAAAGTGAATTTGCACCAATGTGGAGGGGTACCTCACCTGTTTAACTGTTTAAGTTTAAGAATGGTCCTAGTTGTAGTCAGGCCATCCAGTTCTTGAAAACTCAAATCTTGACCACATAGTCCCTGTAAAAAGATGTACACCCCTGTACCTAACCTTTATTTTTTTTTTTTTGCAGTTGGAATTCCATACTATTTCAGAATTAGTTTTTAAAAATAATCTCTTTTTTATCTGAAGTGCTACTTTTAAAGCCTAGTCTGTGAACCTTGACTGAACTCTTGCATCAAAATACTGCATACTTTGAATTCACTCGCTGACACGGAATGATGAGTATGTTCCGTTTTATCCCGAATTTCACTGTGAACCCAAAATCATTCCTTAACTCTAAAGCAATATTGTGTGTGCGTGTGACTGTGATTGCGTTTGTATGGTAGGCAATTGTGGCTACTGTTGTGATAAGGCCTTATCCACACTCTACTTGAGTTTTCCCGTAAAGCCTTTTCTTCAGAAGGGAAACTGCTCAGGAATTTTAAGTAGAGTTCTCCGTTTTCTGCTTTTGGAATTCTTACTACTGCTAATGCAAACCAGACACACACACACACACACACAAACACCAGGCTTGAGTTACGATCCAAGGTAAAAGTCTGACATCGAGGAATCCCAACTGTGCTCAGAGCTTTTAGGAACTCCCAAAATCTTTTGTATGCTCACACACTTCTGTTGTCATCTCTTACATAAACACACACACACACACACTTGCATGCACACTTTTTCACACGCTATTATTTACAGCTTGACCACACACAGGAAGGACAGTTCACCTTCTCATTGAACCTTTATCGTTCAAAGTGTGCACACGCACGCATGCAACACACACACACACACACACACACACTCTCTCTCTTCCTCATAGAGAACAGGAACAGCTTGTCAATATAAAACTGTACAGCCTATGCATTGGTCATGGGGCTGAGCATTTATTTGCATAGTAGTTGATTTAGTCTCTGCTGTTTGAACAAGAGGAAGTGTTTGACCCCTCCCTCTTTGTCATTGTCTGTCCAATAGGAATGCATCCTGTCAGGCATCATGTCCGTGAAGGGGAAGAAGGTGCTGCACATGGACCGCAACTCCTACTATGGGGGAGATAGCGCCTCCATAACACCACTGGAGGATGTAAGTGACGTACACACACACACAGTCATTTCATTGCCCTCATGGTTAGAATTGAAACTGAATCACACATGCATGCTAAACCTGACACAGGAAGTCACAGTAGCTTAATATGTAGTTAAAGGTTTAATGTTTACATTTACATTTGTGCATTTAGCAGACACTTTTATCCAAAGCGACTTACAACTTGTCAACTATCAGTTGTTCGGGGCCAGCCTCCCCTAGAGCAACTTAGGGTTAAGTGCCTTGCTTCAGGGCACAACCGTGGCAGCTGGGATTCGAACCCACAACTTTTTAGGCTAATTGCACGCTACTCAGGTTCCTCAACTGCTACGTGTGTGTGTGTGTGTATAGCTCTACAAACGGTTCAACCTGCCTGGCAGCCCACCTGATTCTATGGGGAAGGGCCGTGACTGGAATGTGGATCTCATCCCCAAGTTCCTCATGGCCAACGGTAATCCATTCTCAACGTTCATTACTGTAAAGTCTATGCTGCACACAAACGTACATCCCTCATACACACTCTGTCAGACAAACACACTCCTCAAATGCACTCTTTAGAGCTTCCTGTTGCGCACACACACATAAATTCACTCCTCAATCTCACCCCCCCACACTCTCTCTCTCTCTCTCTCACACACACACACACACACACTTGCTGTCAGGATTGCAGTCATGTGCAGTCCAGCTGTGGCCAGAGTGAGTAGCCTGTGCCAGACATTGCTGCATTCCGTGGAGCAGCTGCTCTGGTTGCCCTGGCAACAGCAGTGACCAGAATGAAAGGCACTGAATGTGTACAGGACTGTATCTGAATCCAACAACACAATCATAGGTTTGGTGGGGTGGGCCTAATAGGTTATTAATGGCAAGCTACTGATATGCTCAATTAATTATCCTTATTAATTAGCTTTACTAATCCTATTCATCCTTAGTTGCCATGTGTGATATTTACCTGGTAATAATCAGGCAGAAAGTTTCAGAGCTATTCAGGTGAACAGTTTCACAGATACGGTTAGTAGTTTTGATATTTTTTGATTTAAAAAAAAAAAATCCCTCATTTGGATAAAGTGCTGCCTATGGAATTCTCTGCATATTGTAGTGAGTGTTTGTTTCAAGTCTGACATAACTATCGGTAGCTACAATTTTTGCTTGGCAGGCCTGGTGCTGAATAGTCACAGGTACACAAGGATGTCGAGACGCTTGTTATTTCACTATTGTGAAATTCACAGTACTATTTTTTTTTTTTTTTTTTATTTCATCTATTTATATTCACAGTACTATTTCATCCCTAGTTTGACACTTGCTGATGTGCCATTAAACATTAGTTTACATGAGCACTCTACAGCTGCAAAACATTTGTGTGTGTGTGTGTGTGTGTGTGTGTGTGTGTGTGTGTGTGTGTGTGTGTGTTTGTGTGTGTGTGTGTGTGTCCCATTGTGATTATAGTGTCTGATAACTCCCCATTCTCTTTCCCTCGGGCAGGCCAGCTGGTGCGCATGCTGCTTATCACTCAGGTGACGCGTTACCTGGACTTCAAGGTGATCGAAGGAAGTTTCGTCTACAAGAAGGGCAGCATCTACAAGGTGCCTTCCACCGAGACCGAGGCCCTGGCCTCCAGTAAGTAATCCCCTCTCAGAGAGACCACACAGCAGTGTACACAAGGGAACAGAAGGGAACCGCATAACAGTGTTTAGAGTTTGCTGGTCCACTCTGCTTGAAGTAGGGTGCAGTTCAGTCTAAGTAAGAGACCATTTAGTTCACAGTGTTTCATCATGGGATCAGTGGATTTTGGAAACAAAAGTGTGGCACTTGGCTTTTTTGTCATTCGTTCATGCACACGATCACATTTCTTTATTCACCTGATACACATTTCTATACAGGTTTCTATGCACCTGAAAATGAATGTGTGTTCTTCTTGTAACTTGTATTTTGTAACACTCATTTAGTAGTGGCTATGGCTGGTCAATGTGATCATGCTTGCTACATTGAAGGTGAACTAGGTCATTAACTTGAGAAGATATTAGCAAAGGGAAAAAGTGACCATTGTTGGAGATAGTTTGAAGTCATCACTGCCAGATGTCAAAAAGCTTCCGGAAAAATCCACAGGCCACAGAGTTCCAACCTGTTTGCTCCCCTGTAGGTCTCATGGGTCTCTTTGAGAAGAGGCGCTTCCGCAAGTTCCTGGTGTTTGTCGCCAACTTTGACGAGAATGACCCCAAAACCATGGAAGGCGTGGACCCAAAAAAGACCACCATGCGGGATGTCTACAAGAAATTCGACCTGGGCCAGGATGTAGTGGACTTCACAGGACATGCCCTAGCTCTCTACCGCACAGACGAGTGAGTCTCACACACACACACACACACACACACACACGTGTGTTTTTTGTGCTCATTGTTACATTAACTCGCATTTTGCAGACTATAATACCAAGAAACTGGTGCAGGTAGATCCGTGTGAAATCTGTGATATTATGGGCTGGATTCAGGCCCCTGCAGTTAGAGTAGGTACTTTTTTATTGAAGGCTACAAAACCGAGCTACAGAAAGTAGCGAGAGCTGCAGGCATCCATGTTTGGGTTTCAAGTCAAGAAATGTTGTTTCATTTTAACATTTTAAGAAGCACTGCAGAGCCTATCGCAGAGGCTACAGAGGCCATGTCTGTGTGACAGAGCTGAGAACTAAATAACTAATGTTAATTGTCATAGTTTATGTCCAGACACTTGAGGCAACAGTGCTTGTTTTAAATGTAGACTTCAACAGACTGCTTACCCACGTGGGTTTGCCTATGTCAGCACGCTGCATGATCTGTGAACTTCAAACTGTGTATGTCTTTAAGATAAGATATTTTAATTGCCTTGAATTGTAGGCTAAGAGATGAATTTGTCAGCAACATTCAGAATGGGCTTCTTTGCCCACGCTGGTTCAGGACTGCACCGGGAGTATGTGAGAGGGGGTGGCTACAGCGGATAGAGCGGCAGAAGGCTACTGTGCTGCATTTAATAATATATTTATTATTTTTTTGTCCAAAAACCACCAAACTTGGCACTGCACTCACGCATGCCATTAGCAAGACATGTACCAAATTTGAGGTCAGTCAGATGAGTGGTTGGAGAGTCATGCATGAAACAGAGTGAGACACAGACAGGTGTCCCTTTGCCTTTGTAGATGGATGCTTTTTTCTAAAGCAGGCTACAAAAAAAGATTATTAACATTTTAAGATATATTCCATAGTAGACCTTAAATAGCAATAAACAGTAACAGTAAACTTGTACAGTAGTAACAGTGATACAATAGCACTATAGACTGTGTGTGTGTGTGTGTGTTTATACACAGATATAGCTGGCATTCTTAAGTTTTCTTTATAAAAACACAACTGGACACGCACACACACACACACACGCACACCACACACACACACACACACACGCTCTGGCCCTTGTGTACACTACTGAGCAGACATTTGGAAACACCCTCTCATTTATGGGTCTTTCTGACTATTGTTACATTGTAAATGAGAAGCTTAACACTATGAAGTAACACCCAAGATATTTGGCCTAAACTCTACTGCTGGCACTGGACTGTCTCTCTCCTCTCACTACAGCAACCTGAGCTATAGAAAAACCTCCAGATGAACAAATGTACAGTATATCAGTGTAGTTCTATTAATGGTGTGTGTGTGTTTGTGTGTGTGTGTGTTTTTCTTTGTAGCTACCTGGACCAGCCATGCGTTGACACCATCAACAGGATCAAGCTGTACAGTGAGTCTCTGGCTCGCTACGGGAAGAGCCCTTACCTGTACCCCTTGTATGGCCTCGGGGAGCTGCCTCAGGGCTTTGCCAGGTGACCACAAACACACACACACACACACACACACACACTTATTTCCACACACATTCACTCCTAACACACACTCCAGCAACACACACACCGACACACTAATTTGCGCACACACACACACACACACGCTCTCATTTCTACACACATTCACTCCTAACAAGCACTCCAACACACACACACACACACACACTCATACTACTTTTCACACACAATCACACCTGCACATGCATTCACAAACATTTGTATTGCACTCACATTTGCAATACATATCTCTCACACATGCGCATACACACACATTTCACACACTGTGCAGTCACACATTTAAAACACACACACACACCCCAAGTCCCCACGCATTTTTACCAAGTCAGCAAAACTAAATCCTGCATTTCCTTTCGTTCTTTCTGTCTTTCCATCCTTTCTGTAATCTCTCTCTCAGACTAAGTGCCATCTATGGAGGAACCTACATGTTGAACAAGCCCATAGAGGAGATCATTTTTGAAAATGGAAAGGCTGTAGGAGTTAAATCGGAGGGAGAGGTGAGTAGAAACACACACACACACACACACACACGCTCACACACAGACAGAAACACAAACAATTCTTTAATTTATAATTGAGTTGATTTCTGCGTTGATGTCTTTGAAGTAAGAAAAAAAATCTACACATTTCACACCATCCCGTTGTATGGCAACATGAGAGGCATTTCACAATCTTCTGAAACACAAAGCACTCTACATTCAGTTCATTAGAAGCCGGCACCGCTGCACTTAATAAAGTGTTTTAATGGTCGTAAGAGTCCCAGCCTGGTGAAACCTCTACTGCAGTATATGCGCTGAGCAAAGATAATCTGTGCAATAACTTGTGTAACCAATGTGCAGTATTACCCTGTATTCAGACATCTGTATATTAGACCTTTGTGTATGTAACTCTTGCACTAGTACTTATCTGTTCTATTCTTTGCCTGCGAACACTGTACACTTTGTATGCTGTTGTTTATGTCCTCTCTTTGTAAGTCACTTTGGATAAAAGCGTCTGCTAAATGTAATGTGATGTAATGTTGTGTGTGTGTGTGTGTGTGTGTGCGCTCTGCAGATTGCGCGCTGCAAACAGCTGATCTGTGACCCCAGCTACTTAATGGACCGGGCCAAGAAGGTGGGCCAGGTGATCCGGGTCATCTGCATCATGAACCACCCCCTCAAGAACACCAGCGACGCCAACTCCTGCCAGGTCATCATCCCCCAGAACCAGGTCAACAGGAAACACGGTATGACCCTGCAGGAAGTGACCTTGCACATGCCAGTTCCACCGTTTTAGCTGATGTGAAACCTCTCCGCAGATGATCATCTCATTTAGGGCTGGGCAATCCATTGAGAAATAGTCGAAGCCAACATTGAGAGCCATTATTTGATACAATCTTGCCCATGTCATTTCTTTAAAATTTACCTTTCTTTGTGTTTGTGTTTCTCTGTGTGTTTTTCCGCCAATCACAAAGGTGATGTGTACTTTTTCCATTAGAAAAAAAATCTCCCTGCTTCAAAAATGTGGCGTGTTGACAATACAAAACTTGTCAGTTAACTGTGAAGCCAATAAAAGAGGCAACTAAATAAATAAAATAAATGTTTGTGAAATGTAATTGCCATAAATTGTTCGCAATTCAACATTGTGTGTATAAACACACACACACATTAACTCTCATTTTCTCTAGGTTTGTAACATCTCTCATGTGTCTCCAACAGACATCTATGTGTGCATGATCTCGTACGCACATAACGTGGCGGCACAGGGCAAGTACGTTGCCATAGTCAGCACCACAGTGGAGAGCAGCGACCCTGAGAAGGAGATCAAGCCTGCCTTAGACCTGCTGGAGCCCATTGAGCAGAAGTAAGGGTGCTGTGTGTGTTTGGCTTGGTGTACATGTTTGTAATGCATGCATGGTCATTGGATGGTTATAGAGTACTATTTTATGCAAGTGTGTGTGTGTGTATCTACTGCATTCAATGTTTTTTACACTGTTAGTGCTTTATGTACACTGTGTGTGTGTGTGAGATGCATTTTATCTACTGTGTGTATTACATGAAGTTGACGTGTTCCTTATGCTCCTTTGTAGATTTGTGAGCGTCAGTGACATGTATGAACCAACTGATATGGGAACTGAAAGTCAGGTGAGATGCTCAGAGTGTTTGGGTGTGTGCGTGTGTGTGAGAGAGATAAAGAAAACAATACACTGACGGACATTCTTACAGTACTTTTTTTTTCCCCATCTGTCTTCCAAAAATGAAATGAAAACACCCAGTCTAACTTTGTAACTCTTTGGTTGTGATCTAACTCGCTGTAGACATCTTAAGGCACAGGAAGGATTTATTGGTATATGTTTGAGAGAGAAAGGGGGGGTGGGGCATTTGGTGTTGGGGTATTTCTTTGAACATGGTTGAAAATGTACAAACTGTGTGTGTGTGTGTGTCTGTCTGTCTGTCCGGATGTGTCTGGCAGGTCTTCATCTCACGTTCCTACGACGCCACCACCCACTTTGAGACCACCTGTGATGACATCAAGGACATCTACCGGCGCATGACGGGCACAGACTTTGACTTTGCGGAGATGGAGCGCAAGCAGAACGACATCTTCGGCGACGCTGCAGACCAGTAGGGGGGGCTAGTGGGCCAGATTGCCCACATGAGGCGTTAGAATCTCCAGTTAACAAAAAATTTACAACAAATAAATAAATAATAAAAAAACAAATGTAAACAAAACAGACCGACAACCGACCAAAAGAAATGGGCTATCTGATGATGCCATGTTTTTGGTTTGGGTTTTTCTTTCTTTTTTTTTTTTTTTTTTTTTTCCTTTTTCCTTTTTTTTTCTTTTTCTTTTTGACCTTATTAAGAAGTTTAAGATACTCAGTTACAATCTTAGCTTTTTGCTTTGGGAGAGGGAAGGGTGACATCAGCTCATCTTCAGGCAGTGGGGAGAGCACTGGTCTGGAGCAACGTGGTGATGGTTGGAGAAAAGAAAAATGCTCTCCCTCTATCAGTCTCACTCGTGCGCTCTCTCTTTTGCTCTCTTTCGCTCTCTCTCTCTTCTCTCTCTCTCTCTCAACGATGCCAAATAACCAGCGGTATTATCAAGTCTTATGACCACACCTACCAGTACTTATCCATTCACAGTGAGGAGAGTGATAGAGAGAGTTGGAGTGTGTGTCATGAGTTTGCAAAGGAGAGAGCAGACATTCTGTGCAAAAACTGAATATGGCCCCTTGCTTGTGGAGTTGATGTGCGTGTGTGTGTGAGATGTGTGTGTGTGTGTATGTGTTGTAGAGGTAACGTTAGTGTGGCGCTTTCTCTTCTTGCTTCAGGATATCATAAATGGCACCTATACCCTAAAAAAAAATCACTGAATTCTCTGATTTGAATCTCGTTCATACAGTTGCCAATCACACATCTTACACTGCAGCGCCCATTGCAGAGTTCTGAGTTGGACTGTTCCCGCTTGCCCCTGCCAATTTAGAGGAAAAATCTAAACAGCCAGTCATAGCACCGCTTGTTACTAAGGCTGCTTGCATCATGTAACAGCAGCAGCCCCCTGCTGAGCTCTGTCGACAAGCGTGTTGAGTTTGACACTTTTGCTTTGTGTCTCCGCAGTGCGCTCAGAGGCAAAACCCTGTCATTTTTAATGGCCAGAGCAGCGAAAACAAAAAACAAGCACTTAGCTGCACAGCTCACACAGTTTTGAATGTGTGTGTGTGTGAGAGAGAGTAAATAAGGCCAGAGTGAACTCTCTTCCTAGACACCCAACTAGACAGTTGATATTGCTGAAGTTTGAAAGAGGTGGGGGTTATTGGGAGGGGGAGGGCAGATATGGTGGCTGAGTCGTGCTGTAATATCTGTGTTGTGTTTAGAAAGGACCAAACGTCGCCTGCAGTATTGACTTGACAGGAGCCCAGTGAGGAGGCATTTAGTGTTTTTAAGAGAACATTTAAAAAGCTCAATGTTGTACTAACAGGGCTCAAATGATTTCTGTACTGCAAAATAAACATGAACTTGTGGAAAAAAGTGACCAATGTTTCCAAAATCTCCTTTTTGTGTGTGTGTGTGTGTGAGAGAGAGAGAGAGAGAGAGTTAGAAGTTAACCCCTTAATCGTAACTTCCCTTATGAGGAATATAATGTTAAGCATACAAAAGGTTTGTATTAAATGTGCTGCTCATTTTCTTCCATTACTGAAAGTGATCAGGACCCCTTTCCGATAAAGGAAAAAATGTCAAACCAATTCTATTCTTTTTAACATTGGTAACGAATTGGTAAAAAAAAAGTGGAAAAAATTGATGTGAAACAGGCCTACGCCTACTGCACTAGAACTGCAATATTTTGGACACAAATATATATATTACAGTGCATTTTACGAGGAGGGGTAACAAGTTCACTTCTCTGAAGGCGGCAAAGCAACCTGTCTCTGGTTGCTATGGGTATTGAAGTGTCTAGTTAGAGACGTTTTCTGATTGGCCTGTGCTTGATATCACGGATTGGCTGTACCCATCGCTCGCTGAGAATTCGAGACAAGTTGGCCAAAAAGTGTTGTCCCCGTGTGTAATAAAGTGCTAAGACATCTTGGACTTGCCTGGACTAACTAATGTCATTGGACTGGAGCGACCGTGTTGTGCAAGTAGGCGTGCACCTCAGGACATTTCATGCTTTTAGGAAATCAGTCAAGAAAGAGTAGGCTAGTAAACATTTGTGTTACATCAAAATGATACATCAAGAAATGTAATGACATTTCAGCTTGATATTTACCGTCATGTTTATGTTAGTCGAACGTAAGTCCATGAGACGTCTCTGCAGATGACACTGAATCATATCAGCTTTACCCGAACAGGTAAGTGCTTGACTTTTAGCCATGCTTAAGAAGATAACGAAGACGTATCCTTAACACATTTACTGTAGCATGTTCTTGAACTGGTTTTAAGCGAGGGTGTCGGTCAGTCAAGAGACTGTCTGAAATGATAGCGCAAACTTGATGTCTGCAAACTTTCAGGGGTCAAGGGGGCAGATGCTTGCAGAAAATGGCCGACAAGTTATTCAAAGGATATATTGTGTGACAGCGATATTTATCCAAACCTATACGTATTTGCAAATATTAGTTACTGAGATCTTTTAAAACTGATTTTTTGTCTTTTTTTTTTTTTAGCTTTTAGCCCAAATGGGACGTAGGATAGGTAGGCCTAGTGATAGGTGCACACATGCAGCTTGCCTCGGCTCATGGTCTAAAGCACTTTATTTCCTTTTTTTTTTGCACGGTTGTATGTTGTATAATCCTAAATAGTTCTTGACTGACCACTCATCGTCACCTAGCCAACTGTGGCCTACTCGTACAGTGCATCAGAGAAAATGTAGTACAATGTGTCCTCTTAAATTACCCTCAGATTCTATCAGAAATTAGATGGAATTGAGGTTGACCATTGTAGGATGATGGTTCATTGAAGAGTCAGATTGTTTAAATAGCTTATGGCCGATTGCCACCGGCTTGTCCAGATGTTGGTCCCAGGCTTATCAACTTTTGTTATGTCGGCTTTTAAGTTAGTTTAGACAGAGATTTTTTTTAATTGGAAGGGTTTGGTGTAGGCGCTTCAGTGTACTTTGTTTTTTTTTTTGACAAAAGTAGACATATGCTCAGCCGTTACCTTTTAAACGATTAGTAAGCCTTGGCTATACTAGTTGTTAGGCTAAATCATTCTGTCACATATGTTTAATTTCAGTAGTGTATTTCATACTCCTATACCCCCTGGTGGCTGTATGGAACACATATTGTCGACAGCGTTCATCGAAGCGAACATCAATGTAATTTTTTTTTCTGTAGACTCTTAGAATAAATCCTAAATTAAGAGATTAGTAAATAGGCTGGAATAACACAAACTACATGAAAGTTATTTGCTTAATCTGCCCGAAATTGCCTCCCATTATGTTTCTTACATCCCGTCTGAAGATTACGTTTATTTTTATGCATTTTTGATGAATCAGTGAACAGCCCCACCATCAGCGAGGCTACACTTTTAATACAAATTCACGTTTGCTATTTCTATTATTTCAGATGCACCAAATCTCATCAGCATTAGTCTTGGTAGTATAGCGTCCTCTAAGCTTAAGCCTCACAACCTGTCTGGTAATTACTTTGTAATTATGGGGACATTATACACAAAGTCTATCCTTGATATTGGTTTTATTACGTCGTTCTTATCTATGCTAAATGCAAGGCGTTACCGTTTAGACATAGGTCCACCTTTCCAAATTATTATATACAGCATAGAATAATAAGAATACCGTGGGACAAAAATAATGCAAGTTATACTGTTTCCCCCTAGAATATGAATTAGCGGATTATTTTAATATGTATTATAGGCCTTAAAGCCAAGGACTTAGGTCTTAGTCATCCTATCATATTTGCTGTAGCGCGACTATCGTTATTTTTATACAATCTATGTTGTCTTGATCTTGATAGTTGTTTTGATGGTGCATCTTGTAATATGTGTGTGAAATGTCTAGCATTGCATTTCGCAGACTACCGCAGTAGTGCATTTGTGCTTTCTACAGTGAACTTTCTACTAGACAAAATATAGATAGTTGTGCGCAGTTCACCCTTTTCAAAGGGGGGAACTGTCGGAGCGGAGTGCGTGGCTTCAACGGAAGATTAAAGAGTTGCACCAGACATTGGTCTATTCCGGTTTGAAAAAGTAGTAATTTCTAGAAAGATTTAGTCTACAGAAAGGTATTTCTTTATCTGTTGATAACATTAACTTGAAAGTTTTTCTTTTATGTAGAAGTTAGAATTGTTATACCCTTTTACAGGCTCATTGTTTATTATAGAATGTCTTGAGTGTATGGCTTCATCCCTCAAAGGAAGGAAGATGAAAGAGTTGCACCAGACATGTCACTTCCGGTTTTGGAAAGTTGTTAGTAATTTGTAGAGATATTTAAGTCTACAGAAAGGTATTTGTTTATCTACTGGTAACATTAATTTGAAACTTTCCATTTGATTTTGTACCTAGAATTATTACACCCCTTTTTACAGGTTCATAGTTTGCATTGCAAGATGTCTGAGTGTAAACAATAGGCTAGGACAATTGCTAGCTTGACATCTATTTGATTACAATGAAAAATACAGAAAATGACCACATAATACATGACGACAGAACACAAGCTGGTAGTGACCTGAGGGTGGGTACCTTTAATTGTACAGCTGGACATAGGTTACTGGTATCCTCTAATCTTAGGAATGGATTGTTGCGTCTTCAGTAGCCTGCTTGGATGGTCACATGGGTTGCGTTCTTTCTACGTCATGGCCACTGGTGCATCATGGTCCATGAGCTGTTGGCAATTTTATGTTTTATTTTAATCCAGATAGTGTTTAAATATGGTATGATTAACCTCTCTGAAGTGTCTACAAATGTGTTTTTATTGTAAGTGTTTCACTGAAGTAGTATAGGATTAGCCTACCATGTTTGTGGAAGGTATGGTGCTTGGCTTAGTACCCTCATTGGCCACTAGCAACTCATACTTACCTGGCAGGGGAGATACCATGATCAAGAAGGTGGTTCACCCAGGGCGAGGCTCAGCCATTGCACTCCGGTTGTGCTGACCCCTGCGAATTCCCCAAATGTGGGAATCTCGACTGCATAATTTCTGGTAGTGGGGGACTGCGTTCGCGCTCTCCCCTGATATTGTGTGGAAAGGCAAGGTTGTGGTAGCAGTGGAACAAGAAAGCATCTCTTTGCTTTCTTCACAAGTTTCTGTGTTTGGAATGTGGCGTTGTTTGTTTTATTTCCATCTGCCATGTTTCTGACAGCTCCTGGTTCTTATTAAGTCAATCCAAATGAAGGTGATAAGTTCTGGAGTGTAGTAGCAAAACACAGGTTCACAAATGTTGCTTTTTAGAGATTATCTGGGGACGTAGGGGAAAAAAGTACACCAAAGTATACTTTAAGTACACTTAATACACTTCCAAAGTTATCTTTAAGTGCTCTATTTTCAAGCAGTTATTTTGTACTTGAAAATAAAAATTTTTTGCCAAGGTCCACCGAGAATCCATAGAAGTCAATATTTGTCAAAATTTGCCAAGTCCAAGAGACTTGTAAAGAAAGCAAAGAGATACTTTCCTTTTCCTCTGCCATCACTGCCTTTTTTCCCCCACAAAATGTCATGGAATAGCAAGAACGCAGTCCCCCCACTACCAGAAACTATGCAGTCAAGATTCCCACATTTCATTTCTCGAGAAATGTATAGAAAGGTATTTGTTTATCTACTGGTAACATTAACTTGAACTTTTACATTTGATGTAGTAATTGTTAGACCCTTTTACAGGTTCATAGTTTGTATTGCAGAATGCTGAGACAGTGTAATTAAACTAAATTGTATTTTAAGCATACTAATTTTAACTTGTGAAAAATACAATTAATTTACATTGCACATCATTTGCACTTTTATTTAACACAAAAAATCTTAGTGTACTAAAAATGTACTTGTTGTGTAAATAAAAGTGTAAATGATGCAATATAAATATACAAATTTTCTGAATATTTTTTCTTTAGTGGAGCTTTAAAAAGTTAATGTTAAAAAACAAACTAAATAACATTAACACTTAATTGATCAATAATTGAAAAATAAACTAAATAACATTTAACATTTAACAACACTTAATTGATAAATCTTTATTGATTTTTTTGTTTACTTTAAACTAATTTTTAGTCTTAGTGCTTTAAAATGTAGTACACTACCCCAGTGTTATGTTGCATATTAAACATAAATTCACCTGTAGTAATACATAATAGTACAGTTTTAAACACTACAAGTTCACAACACAAGTTTAACTAATTTCCAGAAAATACAATACAAGTGTACTAATTACAAACAACAGTTACACTTACAGCAAACTTACACTACACTGTTAGATTAGAGGTAAAATAGATGAAGAGAAACACATTTCCTGTATTGATATTGGACTACTACCGACAATAACCTTGAAACATTAGGAATGTAGTCCTAATTCAATAGATATTGCATTTGAAGTGCATTGTGAATACTAGTGTTTTTGTACATGTTTTTGTAAATGTGTATTTCAAACTATCTCGAAAGTCAGCAGAAACACATGCCAAGTGTAAATTAACAGTATTTTGTCATAAGTTAAAATTAGTATGCTTAAAATACAATTTACTCTACAAAATCTTAGTGTACTAAAATGTACTTGGTGGTATTAAAGTATATTTTCAGTACATTCAAGTGTTTTTTTTTTTACTTGGGGGAATTCACCAAGGTCTATGTATTATGATAAGTGGAATGGGTGTGCTGTTAAACTATGCAGCAGTATGTTTTTCACTGTTGGAAGTTGACTTTGAAGGCAGTGGCTGACTGTTGTTTTAGGTAAAAAGACATTTTTGGACTCAAAGTTTCAGATCAAAGTTTTTAGCTCTGTATTCAAATGTAGTGTTGTTGAAATTTAAATAGAGTATAGTTGCATTGCTGGGGCTACAGCTCCCGATTGTAATATTTCATTCTATATTAGAAATGAAATTGTATTTTTTTATTATTTACCTTTCAGATATTGTGAAATATGACAAGTTTAAAGTCACTTCAGCTCTGTGTTTATATTGCAGTACCATGTTCATCCACTAGATGGAAGAATTGCTATATTTAAGCCAGGGATCAGGATTTGGATGGTTAGTTGTAGCCAATAGCACAGTATTTTGTTGCTGCAATCTTTAAAAGTGGCGTTGCTTCCAGAATATTTTGCCCCATGCTGATTAGTGGTGCTCCTCTTCCAGCTCATTAATGAGTTTATTGTTGATGGTAAATGTATTTATGGGTGATGCCTACTGCACTGTCTACAGAGAGGTAAATTTGTACACTTGTCCCTTCCTAACACTAATGCATTTGTGGAGAATCTACACACAGAAATCAATATTTAGGACAGAAATCAGTACTTCTGAAATCTGATTGATTTGCATATCCCTTCTAAAAAAGTAGCTGAACCAGGAAGTCCAAGTAAGCCAAGTGGCACTGCACATGGTTCTGGCATAATCAAAACGAACAAAACAGAGGCTTGTGTCAACTCTTAAAGGTATATTCTGTGTGTCAATGCCAATCACCAACTGAAAGTTACTTGGGTCATATATTTTCTTATATATTTTTTTCTTATATATTTCTCCTCTTGTATTGTTATTGTGTTGTACAGTTATTGTGTTTGTCCTACATGTTGTTATGCTGCTACTGCAAGTGAGTTCCCCAGCTTGGGATCAGTAAAGTACATCTATCTATCCATCTATCTATCCATCTATCTAAAAGGACTTTTATGGCTGCAATGATACAACACAATCTCATAGTTGCACCAAGAATAAGCCCAAAAAGCTATTCAAATGTCATACAGTGCAATTCTGTTTCTCCCCGTTTTTTCAATGATGTAGTTGTATTCACCACAAATGCATACTACTGCTTTTTCCTGCCAGCTGTGGGCTCTCGATTTAGACACTCAATGACGTATTGTGACTAGCACTGACCAGCTTTATTCAGCAAAAGACATTTTCTATTTAGGTCAGAGCACACTGGGGTGTAGATGAGACAAAACAAAGTATTGATGACACCAGGATACTGTAAATAGCTTATAATGAAGTGCATGAAATTGGGGAACAGTGCACAGAGCAAAGCAAAAGGTGCCATATTAAAGGGCACTTGCAAGACCAGAACACAGAACATAGAACAGGCATAAGTACTTGCTTTTCAATGCACTTAAAGTACTAAAAGTAAAAGTCCTGCAATGTGTTTTCTTAATGTCTATATCTCAGCATTTTGACAGATAGATAGATAGATAGATGTACTTTATTGATCCGAAGCTGGGAAACTCACTTGCAGCATGACATGTAGGACAAACACAATTACTGTACAACACAATAACAATACAATGAGGAGAAAGAGCATAATAAGAAAATATACAGTATTATACGACAGATTGTTTGCTGCTCTAAACGGTTAGTTCTGGCATTTATCCATTAAAAAAAAGGGTATCATGTCTGTCAGTGGCAATGCATGCCTGTGTATAGTGCATGATCAATTGGAAAACTTTAATACTTTATAATAGACACTTGCATGATTTTGTCGCATATGACCTGCACATTGATAAACTACGGGACAATTCTTAAAGTTCATACAATTTCTGCACATTGTGGCTCATTCATATCTGCAAATTGATAGGATTTTTCAAAACAATATAACAATCAGGAGAGCATCTCACACAATCATTTTGAACAGGTATATTCTGTGCATGGTGGTAGCCTCAATCATTCACCCCTTTTAAACTAGAGTGTAAATATGGGATCTTTAAAACTAAGACCTAAGAAATCGACTGTTAGTTACTTGCTTGGGAGTTATTAGCATGTAAGATCAATTTTAGCATGGGAGAATATTTGACTGTTATATAGCCAGCCTGTGTCGGGGGTTTCTCCTTAGTGAAACATCATGCAGTGCAGGGATATCCAGCCTGTTTTCCTCCAAGAGCTACTTCTACAAAATCAGCGTGGCTGAGAGCTACTCTAGCCTACTACTGTTTTACATTGGTATTATTGATAGTCCTGGAGATAAACATCTTTTACCATTTTACAGTTACAGTGCAGAGCAAACGCTAATCTAAAGGGTCATCTAAATTTGTTGGGAAAAAATATTGTCCTTCGTTGAAAAATCAAAGGAGTGACTAATTTTTTAGAGTTAAGTAAATGTAACATATTTCCCAAAGTTAATGAATAATGACGTTACTATCATTCAAATGTTGAGCAGCCCTAGTTAACCTGTTCTGTAAGCCTACCTTTCCTTGCTGCGTTTTGGTATTTGCAGTACCACTTTTAACCACTGGATGGAGCGCCGCACCATTACAATTTTACAATTCTACAATAGCTTAAACACTTAAACCCAATGATTTGTAGAGCAGCGCTGGGTAGTGAATCTGTTTCTCTGGCTAAATTGGCACTATAAGTAAACATATCTTCAAGTCTTATTATTAGCAGTTATTTGTTATACTCAAATGTGATTGGTTGAGGCGTTGTCTCGTGACTAGTCGTTTGAAGACTTCACCAAAATAACAGAAATATGTGTTTTAAATAAATGTTTTTTCAAGTCAAGTCAAGTCTACGGCAACACAATTAAAAGCACGCTTTCGTCTTACTTCTCAAGTATAGAAATGTATGTGTGCTTTTGGAGCGCCCTAATCGTGAAGATTACGACGGAGAATCTCGTCCTTCGTGTGTCGTAGCAACCGGTATCGCTTCTCGGCCTTTTGGCTAAGATCAAGTGTAGTATCTGTTCTTATCAGTTTAATATCTGATACGTCCCCTATCCGGGGACCATATATTAAATTGATTTTTGGAACAGGGAGATGGAATAGGGGCTTGCTCCGTCCACTCCACGCATCGACCTGGTATTGCAGTATCTCCAGGAACGGTGCACCCCCCTACCAATGTTGAAAAATATTATTTAATAAGTATGGGAACTACTATAGTATTGATACAGACAGAAAACATGCAGTGCAGTAGAACTGAGGAATGTGTCTTCGAAGTACGACATTTCGCGGTGTGTATAGAATGTAGGCTATGTAATATAGATTAGCGATTTAGCGGTCAGTTTCTCAAAGGCATGGTTGCTAACCAAGTAAGCAACTTTGTTAGTTCCAATGCAGTTGCCCATTGCCAATCAACTTAGTTGCTAATTGGTTAGTAACTATGCTTTTGGGAAACGGACCCCAGAACGGTACACAACCGATAAAGACTATTGTCAATGCCTCATTCGATAATAGGTTTCATAGGGTTTCACAGCTGCTGTTCATAAGCTGGCTGCTATCTTGGTGGCTTGCTGTAAAGGCAGAACATTTTTTAGTTAGCCGCTAGCACAACTAGCCCATGTATCATCGCAGAGATACCTATCCCAGAAATCACCTTTTGAAACTCTCCACCTCCTGCTGCAACCCAAGTCCCTCTAGACTTTCTATTAAACTGGCTCTGCTGCAACTCTATGTATCATATGTAAACATGCTATTTTGCAGATATGTGATTAACAAAATGTTTAAAAGTTTTAACGTCCTTTTACCCTTAATTAACTGCAGTTTTTTAGACGAGAGATACTCATACTTCATTCGGGGTTGGACAGGGATACAGGCCTAATGCAGTGCAGGATACAGTAACAGATTTAAACCCACGGCCTTATTTACAGATATTCTAGAACTTTTCAGTGACAAAAGTGCATGTATTTGTAAGGAGAGGGACATAGTGTAAATTACAATGACTCCCCTCCATACAGGGAGGAAAATCACACAGGAAAAAAATATTGTAAATTAGATTTATATTGTCCTGCTTGTGTGATACATATATCAACTGTTCTCACCCCTTTGGAGATGAAAAGCTTTGTCTGGTCCTACTACACAGAACTCACCGTTCCAATGGAGCCCAAGGAAGATAGTAGAAGACATACAGGGAGAGGAAAATCACACAGGAAAAAATATATCCTAAATTAGATTTATATTGTCCTGCTTGTGTATATATTGTGTGTATACACACACACACCCACACACACACACACACACACACACACTACTCTCACCCCTTTGGAGATGAAAAGCTGTCTGGTTCTTTTCACAGTGCATCCCTGGAGCCAGTGTCTGCCCTGTGCACAGAGCTCACCGTTCCAATGGAGCCCAAGGGGTCACGCCAGGCGAGTGAAGTCCAAGATGGTGTGGTGATGGTGCCATCATAACCTCTGACTGTCACTTACTTCACACTCTATGATCTGTTAATTTTCCTGCTCACTGCTGAAATTACACCATTCAATAAAACAGTAAAAAAATATTCCTGCAAGACTGATTAATTCATTAAAGAATAGTGAGACCATATTCCATATATATTCCATATATATGGCTTTTATTGATTTACTGCTTTAAGATGTAACTTTTATCTTCTATGAAGATGTTTCATCTCCTAAAGTCTAGAAGTCTTATTACGTTGTAGGTGTAAGCTTACTTTTCTTTCAGAAGTATGAGAGGAAGTATGTTTTCAGTTCCTGAGGGTATAGATGTCAGTGAATGGGGCCATCTCTGGGATGTTGTCATTTGTAACTAATCACGTCAGTAGTTAAGGCTCTTTTACTACAAAACCTGAAAAGCGATGTTCACTTTATGGACCCAGTTTCCCAGAATGCCACCGCCCGTCCTCAGGCCATGCGTCCAATTTTGGCGTCACCCAAGTTGCTCCCACCGGCTCTTGTAAATAACCGATCATTTATTGTCAGTTAATCTGTGCCGTGGACACTACGAGCTATGGATATAGCTGCGGCTAGAAGAACGATCATGATGGATCTTGGTGAGAAAAATGGACAAGCTAAAAGTCCTACATACAGAATTTGAAGTCGACATGTCAGTACAAACGGCTCCAAAAAGCGGCGCGAGTGAAAGACAGCTGATGTGTTGTCAGTGTAGTCTATTTATAGAATCGTTTACATCCGCTTGAGGGAACAACATATGGTTGTAAAGGAGTTGACTAAATGGGACAATTCTTCCCTTGCGTTATGAAAAGCGATTAGGCTGTTGTAAGGGGAACACTACACATAACGTTAATTGTAGAAGTTGAAGCTTCTACGTCATAGCGGTCGAAGCTCATTCATGGGGTTTAATACAGGCTCTAGCAGGCTATACTCAAAGTAGGGTATCTGTATCAGTTTACGGATACTGACAGTTTACTGATACAGATATAAACCACCTTATTCACGTTTACCCAGGGGTATGGGCAGACCGCACACCTATGCACGAGGCGGCATCCCTGGGTCGAGTGCTGCAGCTGAAGCAGCTGATTGACAATGGAAGCAACATCAACGTCGTGACAGTGGACAACACCACGCCGCTTCACGATGCGTGCATTCACGGGAATGCGCAATGTGTGCGTATGTTACTACAGGCTGGCGCGCAGGTGAGACGACCACCTGATCGAGGCAGGTCTCCATCACGCCACACGTTGACAATGGGACTGCTTCACAGCAGCCGTCTCTGGATAAGCACAGGTGTCATCAATGACATCCAATAAGGCTCTGACTTTGCCCCACTGAATAAGAATCTTATTGGCTGTCATTAATAAAACCTGTGCTTACCCTGTGACTGCTACTTTGAAATGGGCCCATTGTATCTGGAGACAGGAGACGAAGATGTTGCAAAACAAAATTTTGAAGTTGACTGTTGTAATAATTATATTGTAAAAATGAAAGTTTTTTTTCGTATCTGTTTCTCTTTTTTCCTTCCAGATTGAAGTCCGGAACATCCATGGCAGTACGGCTTTGTGTCACGCGTGTGCAGCAGGCAACGTGGCGTGTGTGAGACTATTGCTGGACTTTGGTGCACAGATCAACCCAACACTCACTGCCCTCACTGCCACACCCCTACACGAGGCCTGTAGTAAAGGTGTGTGTGTGTGCGTGTGTGTGTGTGTGTGTGTGTGTGTGTGTGTGTGTGTGTGTGTGTGTGTGTGTGTGTATATATATAGCCATGCTGATCATTCCCACAATCTCGGGTGTGTATTAGCTTTAATGTGCAGGAAGTTGCTCCCCAAAGTCTGAATTTGTATTTTTGGTCGTAGGGAGTGTGGAGTGTGTAAAGTTGCTCATCTCCAGGGGAGCCCTGCTGGAGACCTATGATGTCCACATGGGCACACCACTCCATATAGCCTGTGCCAAGGGACACACTCAGTGTGCACGTGAACTTCTCAATGCAGGTGAGCCATCATGGGGCCTGCATCTCTAGGAACTGAAAGCAACATTCTTTGGCCTTAAATGAATACCAGGAAAGCCTGAGATTTTTTTTACCTACAGAGCTCTCCCTACAGTTGCAGATTTGAAAAAAATGAAAATGAACACCAGCCTTGTAAATTTTGACCAATACAGGTGGATTTGTTTGCAAACCAAAGAATAGGAACCAGTGATCATTTTCAGTGGGTTATATTGACTGACAAGCACAGGCGTAGCCAGAAATCATAAAAAAGGTGGGCCCAGGAAATATCAGGTTGGCCTTAACCCAAATCACGTAGGTTACTAAAATAAGAGAAATGCAAAATTTACAAATGCATTCCAATTTTAATAATAAACATATGCCTCATTACATGGCATTGCAAGCAACATAATGACTACTTACAGCATTGAACTGGCACAGTGAAACACAGCTGCAGACGCAACACGTCAGACAAGCACCCAGGATAGCCTTCATGCAGCACTCAATAAGGTTATTAAAAACACAGAATGGGTCTGCAGCTATAAGCCACACATTAAGGATCCATATGAACAACTTTAAGTAATTGTAGCCTATGATAGCAGCGGCCATAGAACCAAACTTACAAGTATTGGCTACTTTAATCCACGTCAGGCTCCCACGTCACTCTGTCGGGAGAACGCCATCCCTTACTTAACAACTTAAAACAACAGTAGCCTATAGGTTTAACTACTTAATGTCTCTGCGGCCACACAGTTAATTAACAACTTATAACAGGCTACAGCATGGCTCAGCGGCCGAACGATCAATCAACTCACAACACTAACTTTTGATGCATAACACCAACAATTCAGTTAGATCTCTTTCAAGAGAAAATAGGGACAGAGAGTTTGAGCTGGGTGGCAGGCTCATCTATAGGTTACAAGGTAATAAACATTATTTCATACAATGGCTGGAGCCTGAATTGTTTTTGAATAATAATTTTTTTTTTTTTTCCCCCAGTTCAGATTTTGGTGTGAATGGTGGGTGATTCTGCCTATTACTAGTTAGCTCACCATCAGAATGACCCAGAAGCTTTAATAGAAATAAGTGGTCACTGGAGTAGGAAACAGCTAAAGTGCTGGCCTTGGAAAACCCATCCTGATCTGGGAGCGATTTGATTTCACTTGGCAGCTCGGCACGACCACCAGGCCAATTTCCACTTCTCATTTGCCTGAGATCAGAACGGCAATAGAGGTGGGCTTAACACCCAAAATTGAAGCCAAGAAACAACCTGCAGCATTTTGATCTACAATGGTTGATTCCACCACAGAGAAGTGGGAGATGACAGCTAGGTATCTACACCAAGCTCATTCACAGATTGAGGTTATCGGTCAGTTAGGAAAAGTTAGGCTAAGTTGGCCTGACTATAACATCATAATGTATAGTCTGGCCATGACAAGTAGATCGGGCTCAATCCTTGGGGCGAAAGCAGCGGTTGTCTTTCAAACTGCCAAACTGCCAGATCTTTTTTTTTTTGCACCGTTGTCATCATGCTAAGTCCCCCCAATGACTCCGCAAAGATAAAGCATTGTGATTGGTCCGACGAAGTCTTTATAGAAGACCTACTGAAACCCTATGGTGCATGTCTAGACAAACCATCTGAGCAGAACTGTTTGCTGCCGCTAAGGTACGTCTAGATTTCTAGGCTAGGGCTAAGTGACATTGGAATAACGTTAGGAAAGTGCTAAAGTAATGCAAACTATTTATTGTGCCACTTAGGAGCTAACGTGAATGCCATGAGCTTCCACAACACAGCACTGCACCACGCTGCGCAGTCCGGATGTGCGGAGCTCATTGAGCTGTTGGTTGAGTTTGGGGGCAACGTCAACGCCAGCGACAACATGAACAAGAGACCCCTGGACTACACCTCACCGGAGTCCAACGCACGCCAGAGTTTGCTAAGTTTTCACAGTGAGTTCTCTTCAAGTTGAACTGCAAGGTTGCAGTGTATGCAAGTTATGTTGTGTATGTATTGGAAGTCTTGTAGGTTATAGCTTAGACAACCTGTAACAGGTGTGTGTGTGTGTGTGTGTGTGTGTGTGTGTGTGTGTGTGTGTGTGTGTGTTTCAGATTGCCCTTTATCTCTGCAACAGATATGTAGGATTCTTGTGAGAAGAACTCTGGGCACCAAAGCGCTGACGATCTTGCCCCAACTCAACCTGTGTCAATGCATTTTGAAATATCTCTCCTATGACTGACCACATGACACACAACAAACAAACTCAAGTTTCTCATGTAACCAAAGTAAGATTATTGACCTCTCTCGCACGCACACACCCACACACACACACACACAAACACATAGGTGTATTTCTGTTGATGCAAATAAATGTGTGCTCTGTTGTTGTGTGGCTTATGTATCACTGACTGTGGGTTTGTATTTGAGGCTTTTGAAGAAACACTTTGTGACATACGAGACACGATGTAACAAATATAAGTAAGTATCTCATGATTCCATGATGCAGCGGCTGCATTTATATGAAAAAACTACATTTCCCAGAATTCCGTGTAAACTATGCGTCATTTGCCGGTTTGAGTGCGGTCACGTGATCTTCCGCGCCACAGATGTAAACACGCGACACATATGGGGTTTGTTTACCATCCGTACATTTCGGAGTTAATTATCCCGGTTAGAACAGCGTGATCAGTCAGAAACGATGCAGGTGGAGGTTGAGAGTCCTCGGCCGTACTTCTTCGGTGATATCGGTAAGTTGTCCTTTACACTTTCGAATGGAAATCAGCAGAAGGCCTTTGCCAACTCAACCTTAGGGCGCTTTATGTTTTTCTCATCCTAACCATCGTTGGCTTGCAGCTTTCAGGAACTGTGTGTTCAGTGCTGTAGTCTAATTTGGTGTAGTGGGCATACTGTCTGTGATAGGGCGCCTGGGGCGCTGCCAGAGCGACTGCTTTTACGGTGTTGTCAGTATTGTAGCCTATGTTGTACTTGATACGCAAACCTTAGAACCTAAGTGGTTACACGGCGTATCACGTAGACTACAGGCCTGTGTGTGATGCCTTTTTGCCTTCATCATTAACTCTTTTTTGTTGTTTTTAACCAGTCTACTGACTATTTAGACATCTTGGTCCAACCCATCTGCGAAGTTTCAGCCGCCCTGAACATTTTAAGCTCTAAAATTTTGAGGATGTGAATTAAATCGTTGTCGTAATTAGCGTGTAATCTTATAGCCATGGCCTAATTCAGCTATTTAGCTATTTTTAAATATGAGATTAGCTTCATGCCTATCAAACCCAATAGCCACAGCGCACTGGCGCCCTCTAGAATTGATCTGGTTTTAATGGTCTTATCCCATTAACCCGCAGGATGCTGGTCGGAACGGACCGAGGTTCACAAGGCGGCATATCGCGGAGAGGTGACACTACTGCAGCGGCTCATTCAGAACGGTGCGTCCGTCAACATAGTGGCCGTAGACTCGGTCACGCCGCTGCACGAAGCAGCTCTCAGAGGTCAAGTGGAATGTGTTCGCCTACTGCTTGATGCAGGTGCTCAGGTGTGTTTTCTTACAGCATTTCAGAATGAACTGTTTATCTATGATGAACGAACGTCTCAAATGATATGGGGCACATCTGAATCATTGCTTTGGTGCAGTTGACTTAATGGGCGAAGTTATTATAATGTTATAAGCATTGATCTTGAAGGCACTTCATGGTTGTCACGCATACTTCAGGTTGGCTTCTTGTTTGTGTGTGTGTGTGTCTGCAGGTAGATGCACGAAACACAGATGGCAGCACCCCTCTGTGCGAGGCTTGCGCTGCAGGCAGCTCTGAATGTGTCCAACTGCTGCTGGACCGGGGGGCAAAGGTCAACCCGGCACTTACCTCGCGTACCACCACTCCTCTGATGGAAGCATGCATCAGCGGTGAGTATGGCTGAACGTCAACAACACTGAGCCATCAGAGACATGCACAGGCATGCACTCAACTGTGCTAAGCAGTTGGTAAACAGTTTTTATAACATTCAATTATCTTGTCAATTGCAATTATATTTCCACTTAATCTGAGGACACTGGAAAAAAACCATCTTCTTACGGTTTTCTTGGAAACAGAGTGGGGAGCAGCTGGTCCTGTATCTTAAGGAAATTTCAACTGTTACAAAAAGTTTCTCATGTTTAGCAACCACTTAGTAGCATGTATTGCACTGTAGATTGGAAGTTCATAATTGTCTTTAAACGGATGTTTGGTTGACTTGAACGTAGTGATTGATATTTTTGTGCATTGGTCTTTGTGTATTGATGTGTGTGTGTGTGTGTGATTCCAGGCAATGCTGAGTGTGTGAGGATGGTGATAGCCAGAGGAGCGTGTTTGGACACATTTGACTTGTACCATGGCACACCTCTGCACGTCGTTTGCTCCAACACACATGTGGACTGTGCCAAAGCTCTTCTAAACGCAGGTGAAATACGCA
>PYXC01002107.1:742500-750000 GCA_015244755.2 Tenualosa ilisha
GCCTAATAAAATTGCTGGATAAATTACTGCATCGGAAATGCTGGTGTCTGTTTTTATCCAGTGTGGAGCAAAAGTGTGAGAGTGTGATGCTTTTTCTTTTTGTCTTTTTTTTTTTTTTGTTAATCTCACAGTTCTGTGGGGGTTTTCAGTGCATCAATATTTCTAGCTCTGCTCCTCTTGAATAATTGTAGCCCACTTTATGCAGCAGTTGCACCTATTTTGACCACTAGGGGGAACCAGAGCTCTGTAATGCACAGTCTGTGCATGTGCGTGTGTGTCTGTGTGTGTCTGTGTGTGTGTACATAAGAGGATGGACAAAGAGGCAGTGTGGATTTGTTTTTGTACATCAAGTTTCAGCACAGGTATTGACCGAACTGCGTGACTCATGAGCTAAGTAACTGATTGGGAGCTGTTTTAACATTAAGCCCTTATCCTCTGGCTGGGGGGAGAAGGAGAAAAGCAGAGCGAGAGATAGAAAGAGACTGAACTGGAGCGGTAGAAGGTGGACTGAACCGGTTAGAGAAGAGGAAGACAGACAGAGGTAAACAGGAGGGCCAGTCTGTGATGGTCCCGTGGCAGCCTCGCTTTCACATACTGGCTTCAACCAGAGCGCCGGAAGATCAAAACCAGATGTGCTGAGTGTGTGTGTGTGTGTGTGTGTGTGTGTGTGTGTGTGAGGGGGGAGTGGGGGGTGACCCTCTTGCGCGCGCGCGCACACACACACACACACTTCAGCTTATACGCTGACATAGTCACACACTTAGCTTGTGCTGTGGACTCATTGCACAGACGAATCTTAAGCGCTGAAACAGCTGCAGTTACTTGATGTATGTTTAGAGGGTTGGGGTGGGGGTGGGGATGGGAGTGGGGTGGCACCATAGTTTAAAAAGCCCCTCTCCTACAAAAGAGGGCTTTTCCTCTGTACCACCCCACTCTGCTGAACCGGTCCTTTGTTTCACAGCTTCATACAGTATCGAGCCAACTTCTGTGCAAACAGGACTATGTGACTATAGAGCTATTGTTTTAGTGCTACCTTTAAGTTAGTAGATCAGTTAGGTTATAGGTGGAAAGGGGTTTATAACACCCCCCAAACACACACACACACACACACACATCTCCATAGAATGGAATAATGAGTGATGTGTATAAGTAAATGGTGTATGCTGTAGTACATTTACATTTATGCATTTAGCAGACGCTTTTATCCAAAGCGACTTACAACTCATCGACTATCAATTGTTCAGGGCCAGTCTCCCCTAGAGCAACTTAGGGTTAAGTGCCTTGCTCAAGGGCACAACGGTGGCAGCCGGGATTCGAACCCACAACTTTTTAGCCAACTTACACGCTAGCCAGGCTCCTTAACCACTACGCTACCACCACCCCACAGTAGTAGGGAGAACTGATGAAACATCGGACAGATAAGCAGTATAGACGATGGCCTCAATATTGGCCTCAATATTGATATAATCCAATCAATTCTCAGCCCTACATGTGAATGCGATACTGTGAATTGTGAAACTTTAGTCAGGCCTGGTTGGTTTGGCTGCCTGCTTACCATTTATTCGGACTGAAGCCCTAAATCACGAGCCCTCAGAATGAGCTGGCATGAATCAACCTCACAACAGGCAAGTCTTCCATCCCTTGATGAGACTTATCGGTATTTTGTCGGCCAATGCAATCGCCAAGTCGTTCAATTTTTTTAATTATGAAAGGATCAGGGTTTACAGCATCTCATAGAGGAGACATACGTCACAAAAAAAACTGCAAACACATGTCAAAAGAAAATCAAACAAACAAACAAAACAAAAAACCGACCAATCAAATGGAGGCAATAGACAGTGACATAACCAGTGAAGTCTTTGGTTTGGAGGCTTAGAGTTAGGAGGGACACAGGGCCTTAGATTGTGAGGACACGCACGTAGGCCACTTAATAAACAGATGGAAGGATGGTAATTTGACTAAATGATGTGACCATATGTGTCTTGGGGGGGAGGGGGGGGGCTGTTTTTTTCTGCCTGGAAAAGAGTGAGATCAGCATCTCTCTCTCTCTCTTTTTCTCTTTCTCCCTCTCTCTTCCTCTTTTCTCTTGTCACTATATGTCTTCCTCTTCTCTCCTCTTTCTTAATTTAGTCTGAAGGGGGGAAGAGCCTGAATGGAATTAGAACACGGAGCGGCTTTTAAAATTCTTGCAAGATTTGTTGCTGCATTCAAGTCATGTTTTTGTGGCTGTCATGAAACTTGATCAGCCTTTCATGGTGTTTGTGAGTGAGTGTGTGTGTGTGTGTGGTGTGTGTGTGTGTATTGTGTTTTATAATCATTATTTTATTCCTCATACCAATCCCCATTGAGATGACAGAAAACAGCTGTTTTCTTGGTGAGCTCATATTTTTTATAAAAAAGGCTGGTAGTGGCTACCTTTGATGGTTACAAAAATACTCTCTCATTCTCTCTCTTTCTCACTCTTTCTCTCTCTTGTTCTCTCTCTCTTTCTCTGTCTCAAGCCCAGAAGCTGATCAGGTTTAATAACCTCTCTTTCATGTTGACGTATCACACACATTTTTGGATGACTGGCCTCAAATGAGAGTCCTGAGGTTACCCTCAATTCTGTGCAGCTGAGAGAGAATGTTGAACATTGCCTGAACTTCAGAGGGACACAACACGCTCAGACACATGCACCTCTGCAGAAACAGAGGGACACAGCACGCTCAGACACATGCACCTCTGCATAAACAGAGGGACACAACACGCTCAGACACATGCACCTCTGCAGAAACAGAGGGACACAACACGCTCAGACACATGCACCTCTGCAGAAACAGAGGGACACTCTTAGAAGCTGGTACAACCTGTGCCTCAGGTCAGACATATTCTGTCTCTGCTCCATCAAACCCATGCATTAGCCTTCTTCTTCTAATCACACACCAGACGCTCACACACACATTTACACACTCACGCACACACTGTTTCACACATTTACACACCCAAATGACAGGTTGCAAACTATCAAGAACATACCGGCATTAAGAGGTTATGAAAGTGTTCTTTTCTGATGCGTGTGTGTGCATGTGTGTGTGTGTGTGTGTGTGTGTGTGTGTGTGTGTGTGCATGCACTCAACATGATTGGGTCTCTGATTCATAGCTGGTAGTACCTCAGCACAGAGATCGCTCCTGGGCATCCAAAACACCAAACCGCAATTAGCATCTATGGCACTGGTCACGAACTCCCCAATCTAAACACGGGGAATTTGATGATAGATTTTATAGAGGATCATTATAGGACTTCTATTGTTGGCTTTCGCTGTGATTTTACATCTGTGCTTTTTCTTCATTTCTGCTGTTTACCACTTTCTGTAAAGCACATTGAGATGTCTTGGTGTAAGAAATACGCTGTATAAAATAAGTAAAACTTGCCTTGTGTTACCTTAGCTTGATTGGCTAAACAGCTTACTGTCATGAAAGCAAGTTTTCCAAGATCTTTGTCATCTTCTCTCATTTTATTGACTGTTTGTTTGTTGTTGTTCTGTTGTTGTTTTGTGATTTTACTGCATACACTTTATATGCTATATACTATATTCTATATGGTACGATGTGAATTATGATTATATAAAATTTGAGTAGTCACTCTTCTTGGTTGTAGAACACATTTTATGAATTGCCAACTGTAATGAGACTATTTTATTCTCAACAGATGAAGAGTACTTGAATCTAGTGAGCGCCCACGTGGGTCAGGCAGCGGGCATCTGCAGTTACACAAGCTCCTCCAGGTGCTGCCAGCCGCTCACTCCCGAGGTGAAGAAAAACACAATGTACCAGCGGTTACGTCCAAAATGACTCCCTCTCTCTGGCACTGATTCACAGGCTTTAATAATAGTCCTAAATATGTGGTTCTAATTGGCGGGTTAGTGACTGTCGACTAAAACCTGCCTCTGTGATTATGAAGACTTAGCAGGAAATATGACCTGTGGAGACAGTCTGGGTCTTGTGTGTATTGAATAAGTGTACATTGCTGTTGGGTGTGCGTGTGTGTGTGTGTGTGTGTGTGTGCGCGCCTGCATGTCTTACATTGACCTCTGTGATTGTTTGATTGGAGTGTAATGACACTGTTGTTGACTCACCAGAGACATGCTCTTGATAGTGACCATGCTTGGTGAGTGAGTGAGTGTGTGTGTGTGTGTGTGGACGTGCATGCATGCAAGCTTGTGTGTGAGTGTGTGTGTGTGTGTGTGCGCACGTTCGCAGGTGTATTGCTAAGGGGGAAAGGGGCAAGGGTGACTTGCTTCAATACACCTGTGGGGACTTACCCATCTGGCCTTGTATGGTAACCAGCATTTATAGATACTGAATCACTTGTCACTTGTGTGTGTGTGTCTGTGTGTGTGTGTGTGTGTGTGTGTTGTGTGTGTGTGTGTGTGTGTGTGTGTGTTCTCTTTTACAACTTTGTTATGCTATTCAGCTGCCGCTAAGCCACTCTTAGCTCCATAATGTATGTGTCTGTCTGTCTGGTGCCTCTAAAGGTGTGAATGTGTGTGGTGTCTCTGAAGATGTGTGTGTGTGTGTGTGTTCGTGTGTGTGTGTGTGTGTGAAGTGTGTGTGTGTGAGAGAGACAGAGAGGGAGTGAGAGAGAGAATATGTATGCAGCCTACAGTCTGAAAGTGTGAACAGGATCTGTTTTTTTATTACATAGGTACCTTTCCTCTCCTCTCCTCTCCTCCCATTCCACTTCTCTCTTCTCCTCTCCTCTCCTCTCCTCCCATTCCACTTCTCTCTTCTCTTCTCCTCTCCTCTCCTCCCATTCCACTTCTCTCTTCTCTTCTCCTCTCCTCTCCTTCCATTCCACTTCTCTCCTCTCTTCTCCTCTCCTCCCATTCCACTTCTCTCCTTCTCTTCTCCTCTCCTCCCATTCCACTTCTCTTCTCCTCTCTCTCCTCCTCTCTCCTCCTCCTCCCCATTTCTACTTCTCTCTCCCTCTCCTCTCCTCTCCCTCTTCACCCCATTCTATTTTCTCTCCTCTCTTCTTTTCTCTCTCTCTTCTCCTCTCCTCTCCTTCCATTCTAATTCTCTCTTCCTTCTTCTCTCTCCTCTACCTGCTGGGTCTGTCTGTTCCTCTGTTCCAAGCTGCTCTGCAGTAGTTTTTAATATCTTCAAGTACACTGATCCACTGTCCAAGACACCACACACACACACACACACCTTCAGAGACACCACAAACAGTCATGCAAACACACACCTTTGGAGATACCTCACACACACACGTACACGTACACGCACACACACTCACACTCTTACTTCTTCAGACACACCACATACATGTTTGGAGACCACACACACACCTTCAGAGACACCACACACACACCTTTGGAAATACCTCACACACACACACACACACACACACACACACTTCACACACACACACCCACACACACACACACACACACACACACACACAAACATTCACACATATACAAACTCACACTTTTACTTCTTCAAAGACACTACACACGTGTTTGGGGGGCACACACATACCTTCAGAGACACCACACACACATGCAAATGCACACCTTTGGAGATACCTCACACACACACACACACACACATGCACACAAGCTCACACTTTGACTTCTTCAGAGACACCACACACACACATGCAAATGCACACCTTTGGAGATACCTCACACACACACACACACACACACACACACACACATGCACACAAGCTCACACTTTGACGTCTTCAGAAACACCACACACACATTTGGAGACACCACAGGCAAATAAGCTGACACACTGGAGGGCATACCCACTTTCAGTCCGAGGTATGTGTATGCGTCTGGTGTCTGGTGTCTGCTGTTAGGCTGTCTGGACCAGTTTGTGCTTATGTGAGCAGAGCTCTGTGGTGTGCTTTGTGCAGTGTGGTGTGTGTGTGTGTGTGTGTGTGTGTGTGTGATGTCAAAAGGATGTGCTGGAAGATGAAAGCACATAAAATATCTAAACTTTGATGCGTGAATTTACATCAACAACACAAGGTAGTGTCTAGTTTTGTGTGTGTGTGTGTGGGGGGGCTGGTGGCAAGCTGAGTGCACAGTAATACAGTTGGTTGCACTGTCAGGCAGGTGGCGGTTGGGTCAGATATTTGACATTCCAATGACTTTAGTGACCCCACGCCCTAGTAACCCCCATAACACCCCCCCCCAACACACACACACACACACACACACAAATGTAGAAGCAAATACTCATTTGCACATACCCACTTTTTTACACACAAACTGAAATCTACCGAGAAGTACACAGTTTACTAGCCATTTCGAGGTCTACTCCAGTTAGGACCAATTTCACAAGTTCTCGTTAATAGGTTAATAGGTTTCACTATAGTCTCACACACATGTGTGTACGCATTCACACACACACACACAGACACTTAATCTGGTGGCACTGTTACTTACGGGAACGGTACTGGAGGCCTAGTGGACAACTCCCTGGACAGCGGGCTGGAAATGACATAATGTCTGAATTCCTGTGAGCTGTGGACTACAGCAAGAGGGAGACACTCAACGGAGAACGTCTGCTAAGGCCATTGGCAGGATAGAAAGAGAAAAAAAACACTTTTCTACCTCTCTCTCTCTCTTTCTCTCTCTCTTTCTCTTTCTCTTTCTCTGTGTGTGTGTTTGTGTGTGTGTGTGTGTGCGTACATACAAGACTTTGAACAGTAGATGGGTAAAAAAGGTACCATAGTAGATAGGTGCTGTGTGTGTGTGTGTGTGTGTGTGTGTGTGTGTGTGTGTGTGTGTGTGCACGTGTGCGTGTGTGTGTGTGCATGCACACTTGTTACCTTGAACCCAGCTGGCTGACTTTAATAATATTGCAAATTCTTATGAGCTGGTCTCAGCTTTCAGGAGGAAAGCCCTCTGCAGTTCAACCAGAGAATTGCAACCAGACAGCTCCATCCAGCTCTGTGTGTGTGTGTGTGTGTGTGTGTGTGTGTGTGTGTGTGTGTGTGTGTGTGTGTTTAGTTACATTAATAGCAAGTGGGTGTATTTTTCATCTCTGAAATCCCACAAATACAAATAGAAACACACGCAGTCGTACATGCACAGCTGTGAGGGTTATTTTGGTGTGTGTGTGTGGTGTGTGTGTGTGGTGTGTGGTGTGTGTGTTGAGCTTGGCAGGTGTGTAGCCTTTTAACTTCTTGATCTGGGGACCAAGGGTTAATCTGTTTGGGGTTAAAGGTCTAGAAGATGCAGCAAGTCTTTTTTTAATCACACACACGCACGGACACACACACACACACACACACACACACACACAGACTACTGTAATTGTGATAAACTGTAATGTGTGCTCTTCCTCTGCGACCACTGTTATTACCATCTTCCTGCCTATATGTGCACTGGAGTCTTGATCTGAAACCAGCCCTTCCTCACCTCTCTCTAAGAAAGGCACTTTAAAGGGCAGGTTCGTTTTTTTTTCCTCAAAGCCTTGTTTTCTGATTGTTTCTGATGA
>PYXC01002107.1:760000-765000 GCA_015244755.2 Tenualosa ilisha
GAGGGGTGGGGGGGTTGTGCATGTGTGTGTGCCAGAGACAGTCTTCTGCGGATTAAACCTGCTTTAACCAGAACATGGCATCAACACTTCACATACATAGACAGCCCAGCACACAGAAAGACACACTGGCGTCCAGCAAAATATAACAAGAGCACTAGACAGAAATAGGTCTCAGGAAGGGTAGATGGCATATGTGGAGAATGAATACAAGTCTACGGAAACAGACCTATGAGAGCAGAATAAATGCCAGAGTATACAGTATAGGAAAAAACACAGTCATCAGGACAGCCCCAAAAAGATTGTTTATAATCTGCATGGCTCATATTGTAAATGGAAACATAACACTAAAAATAACATAATAGGACCAGCACTCAGTTTTGTCTTGAGAGAATGCTACACACACACACACACACAGCAGTGGCACACAGCGGTAGCACACACACACACACACATCAGTGGCACACAGCGGTAGCACACACACACACACACACATCACACAGCGTAGCACACACACACACAACACAGTGGCACACAGCGGTAGCACACACCACACCACACAGTGCACACACACACACACCACACACACACACACACACACACAGCAGTGGCACACACTCTCATGCTCTGTCTCACTCTTAAACCATGCTATTATTATGTACTGCTGTGAGTTGTTCATTTGAAGTTTGTTGTCGCACAAAGTGTGATCAGATGTAACAGAAATCCTGAATCTTGCAGTAGAAACAGTGACCTTGTTGACATCCAGTGCACCCCTGGACGGCACCATAAATTATGTTTTTATCAGTAAAATGAGGACAGTTCTCTCAGCACAAAGCCAATCTAGACCATAAAGCCCATGCAACAGGGAGCAGAATGACATCATGCTGTGCTCTTTATAACGACCTTTACCACATCGGTGCAGTAGAGTGCGTAGACAGGCGGACTTTGGCTGAGGGCAGTTATGGTGCTGGAGACTTGCCTTGCCTGCTTTGCTCCAAGAAAGGTCAAAATCTGCAGTCCTGCTGGTCTATAAACAAGCAGCGTGTTATAATATGCTTACAAGCAGTGTTATAACTGTTTTATATTCGCATTGTAGTCATTTATAAAGGCTTTCACAGGTTACACATAAACAGATTTTTTTTGAATTATCAGTACCTTTTTGCATATGAGATATTTGTGCTTTGTTAATGTTAAAATGTGCAAGTCTTTGACCTTAATCAATGCACACGTGTGGCATGTTGGTCTGCATCTGCTGAGTTTCCCTCATTCGTCTTCACATTGGCACCATTGGTTAACAGCTCAGAGCATTCACCCTGCCTCTGTGATAAGCACAGCTGTCTTTATGATACTCTTTATGATACAACTGCCAGTCAAATGTGTGTCATAAAACAGAAATGATGCCAATTGTTTTACACAAGAAGCAAGTGATAGTAGCAGTTGAAAGACAACAGCACCTCTGCTTATATGTTACATCAGCAAGGCAACTGGGACCTATGTAAGGTAAGCTAAGCAAAGGTAAGGAAGGGTTCTTTGTATACAAACAAAACAAAATAAAACAAACAAGACAAAAAAAACAAAAAGGCAAATGCGTCAAAATTGTCCATTCATGTCCATCGGTAACCTGGTTATAAAACCAGAGCCTCGTTTTACACTTTCGTTTTGTACAGAGGGTCTGGACATTCGGTAGTGAGATTCGATTGCTTGCTTGAGGTGTTTAAGTTTAAAACGATTGGATCAGCCCCTAACTGACAGCTTGCCCTTGATTGATAGCATTCTAGCTCTGCATCTCAACGCCTCCCTCTGTTCGCTGATTGGACAGGTTAAAATGCTTCTCGAGACAACAAGCTCAATGGGATCAAATGCAGACTAGCACTGCAGGGAGATGATAATCAATTTTGAAGAGCTAGGCCAGGCTAGTCCATCGGCAAAGTGACTGGCATGAACTTGATGCCACTGAAACAGACCCACAATACGCGGGCTGTGATCTCACATGAGCAGATGCTGTCAATTTCACTTGGTAACCAATTTCTCGGTGGACTCTCGGCATGGCTGTGTCTGTTTGTGCAGTCTCAACCCAGATGCAGCAGCTCCATGAGGTTGGCTCAGCACCAGTTCGGTGGAGTTACAGATATAGCAGATCTTCAATGATCAGACCAAGGCTGGAAACAGATCATGGGACAGGTCAATGAACTTCTCACACATCAGGCAGAGCCAAAGGGCAGCAGGCTAATCAGCCCAATCTTCATGTTAACGACTAGGTGTTGGTATCCACATGAACAAAGGACAGAGATGATCGCAAATAACCTCTGTACATAGCGAATACATTTAAATAGATGAGGACATTAAAAAATCTGTGTGAATGAGGCCTTGTTCTCCAAGCAAACCTAGTTCCTTTGGGCGACAAAATCTCTTGTTTTCTACCTAGTATGAATCCCCCCATTGTATTTTTCTGGTCCCTCGATCCAGGAGTGTGAAATTTTGGGCCCTATTCTATAATTAAATAATTAATTATAAATAATTTCGAGGCCCCCAAACATTGATTATAACAGTGGATTGTTCAATCATCCTAACTCTCTCAACACCCCCAGCCCACCACACACAGACAGTATCGCTGTCTGCATGCTTGTTTCAGAAGTGCTGTCACAAAAACAACCCTTATGATTCACACCTGCGGGCCAAACACATATCCTGTGATACTATTGTCTGACAATTATCAGAGATAGACATCAGTATGTAAGCAGATCAGAGATATACAAATAGAGATATTCTTTTGGTATCAGTGAAACAGACAAAAAGCCCCACGCACAGTCATACACATATACACAATTACATAAACACACGTGCACAAAGACAAACAGCCTTACAAGCATTCATGCATCACAGTCACACACAAATACATACATACACAGACACACACAAAAATGTACACACACACACACACACACACACACACACACACACACACACAGGAAAGGACAGGTTTACATCAAGTGAGATGTGTAGTCAGGTTGCAATTAGTCAATTAGTAATAGTCACTTTCAGGATGTAATTGGAATCAGTCATGTATGAGTAAAACAATTCAGAAAGAACTGTGCTAAACAAATCCAAATGAACAATGTGTGTGTGTTTGTGTGTGTGTATGTGGGTGAGAGAGGGGGTAGGATGGTGTGTGTGTGTGTGGGGGTGGGGGGGGTCGGGGGATTCTTCAAAAAAGACCACATCTGGGAGTCCATTTAACTCACTGTAACCATCACAATAAATCAGAATTCAGAAGATGAACAAACGTGCTGAATTATGGCTGCTCGTAAACTTGGGCAAAATCAAGAACACATTATATTTCTCTTACCTCATTCAGTATAAATGCTTCACTCTCACACACAAACACACTCACACACACACACACACACACACACACACACACTTATCTGTAAATCAGTGATGTGTTACCTGAATAACAGCATTGATCAATGTTTTTTCACATTATGCGCCATCACAGTTTTGCACGTGATGTATAGAAAAAGAATGTGTGTGTGTGTGTGTGTGTGCATGTGTGCGTGTGTGTGTGTGTGTGTGTTTGTGTGTGTGTGTGTGTGTATGTGTGTGGTGCACTGTGCATACCTGCAGGAATACAAAGAAGGCTTTGTCACTAGACCAGCTTCAGGTGCATGACATCACTCCTGTATGTCTATGAAGAATTAGGATTAAGCAGTTCAATGTATACAGTTTAATGTGTGTCTGTGTCTGTGTGTGTGTGTGTGTGTGTCTCTCTGTGTGTGTGTGTGTGTGTGTGTGTTTGTGTGTGCTTGCGTGACTCCCTATTATTTAAACCATACTTCATCCTGTATCAGTTTTCCCATGAGAGAGAAAGTAATCCACACAGTGGCTTGCTGAGGATTGCACACACACACACACAAACACACACACACACACACACACACACACACACACACACACACACACACACACACACAAACACACACACACACACGCACACACACAAACACATAGCACAACCATAAGGAAAACATAAATATTCCCAAACATATTGACACAGAAATGTTACATTGCATGTGTGCGTCTATGTGTGTGTGTGTTTGAGAGAGAGAGAGAGAGAGAGAGAGAGAGAGTGGTGTGTTTAATCCAAGGTCTTTGTGTTTCAGTGTTCCACATGTGACAGAGAAACACGTGAGTCCTGTTCACACACACACACAGACACACAAACACAGAAGCACAGATTTTTCGCTGTGGTGTTAGAAGCCTTCATGCTTTCATTGGGATGCTGTGTACAATGCAAATGTCTGCTTTATATGTGTCTCATGTGGATTGTGTGTGTGTGTGTGTGTGTGTGTGTGGTGTGTGTGAAACACCACACCTACACTCTAACTATCAAAAACAGGAACTTAAGCTTTGCCCCTAGACAGTATGGGTCCTTTTCAATGGGCTTCTGTCTCAAAGGCCTGTACACACACACAGAGAGAAAGAGGATTGTACAGAAGTGCATTCATCCACTTTTACAGCCTGCACAGCTCACACAGTACATCTCTTCTCTCTCTCTCTCTCTCTCTCTCTCACACACACACACACACACACATTTACATGTTCACATTTTTAAAATATAGTTTACACATCAAATGCGAGTACAATTCATTACATAGATTAGACAAACCGCTTAGAATTGTCTGGATGTTTACTTTGTGTTGCTATGCTACCTTTGTTTGTGTCGTGTGCTGCCTGCTGCCATATTTGCCATGCTGTGTGTAATCGGAATGAAACTTTTAAATGGTGAAATAATAGAAGACATCATAATACAACTACAAATCTGTATTTCATAAAAGAGCTGGAATGCATCTTTGTTTTTCTCTCTCTCTCTGTCTCTTTCGTGTGTGTGTTTAAGTGTGTGTGTGTGTGTGTGTGTGTGTCAGTCTGTCTGTATGTGTGCTTCTGATGACAGGAACTGGTTATTGTTGGAAAGCTCCTGTGTGTAGATTTTGTGTGAAGATAGA
>PYXC01002107.1:770000-775000 GCA_015244755.2 Tenualosa ilisha
GACACCTGCCCTCAGGTGAGCACCCACACTCAGGTGAGACCATATAGTACTGATGTCATGTTGTCATGTGAGCTAACTGCACCTGTACACACCTACAGTCTCAACAGTGTGTGTACTGTACGTGTGTGTAATGTGCTCGACCTTACTCTATCTCTCCCCCACACACACACACACCACACACACACACACACACACACACACAGTGGGTATCGTATGTCACATTCTTGTACACTGTATGTACTGGTGATGGCAAAACAACCCTGACAAAAAGCAAACATTATTATTTTATATGTCTTTCTTGGTCTTTTATCTGATAATTGTATATCTTTGCATTTTAAATCTACACAATATGTATTTGTATCATATTATTACTACTAGTAATTAGCATTTACATTGTATTACTAGTACTTTGTATAATATTATTTGTAGTTAAAATGAGTACTTTTAGTACATTTTTCAAAATAAATATAAATCTTATATATGTGTGCATATATACATATATACTGTAAGTGTGTGTGTATATATACACACGTTTCTTTTTTTCTACAAACATAGATAAAACAGTCTGACAGAATACATGTCTGTGTGGCTGTTTGTGTGAAAGAGAGACGTGTATTTTCTCATGACAATAGTGGTAATGAAATGGAGAGGTGTGAGAGAGTGTGTGTGTGTTTTCACACACTGGTCAAATGTAGCTTAGTCGGATCAGTTGTCCAACCTGACTCAGACTCGGAAGTGTGTGTGTGTATGTGTGTATATGTTTGAGTGTGAATATGTGTGTGCATTATAATAGTATGTATTGAATAACAATATTGCATGTCTGTCTTAAATGGCCATCTCAGATTATATTGTTTGAGTTTGTTACTCATCACAATGGTTTCTCATCATATCCTGCAGCTATGATCTCACACTTATGCACACATACACACACACACTCACACACACACACACACACACACCTCATCTATACCCGTGACACTATTGGAACAGTGAAATCACCACATAGGTAGAGCTGTAACTAATTGCCCCGACGCCAGAGCAGTTACAGCTGTTCTCCAGGGTCCTAAAACCAGCACATTACAGCATATTGCATAACATGCAAGCAAGCAAATGCAAAAACACACAGTCTTTCTCTTTCTCTGTGATGAACCTCTGTCCTGGCATCCAGCTTCTCAAAGGACCCTAGAAATGTGTGCACTTCCTGGTCTTTATAAGGCCTTCTTAATGTCCCTGGAAGGTAGGTATGTCCTTAAATAAAACTTAAATGAGAATTTGTGAAGAATATTGTGCAAATAACCTCCCATACGATTTTGAACGCTCATCTCCGTGTCAATCAATTTAACACTGTTGCATGTGGTGTGTCATCTAACTGTGATTGCCAGGATAGCACAGAAAGTAAAGTAGCATGAGGCTAACTTTGGTAAAATGCATCAAGTGGCAAAATTGTGAGTAAATAAGATCACATTGGGACTCATAGGAGGTTCTGCTTCACATTGATATGCTTCCACAGAGCAAGATCTCTCGCTCTCTCTCCTTCTCTCTCACACACATACACACACACACACACGTCTCACACACACACACACACGTCTCACACACGCACACACGCACATGTCTCACACACACACGCACACACACATACAGACACACGCACAACTATTTAAGTACAACAATAACATGAATCACTTCTAGCTGGCTTGGGCTGATCCTCAATTATTCCGAGGCTCTGTGTACACTTCTGCTGTGAACTTTGTCTTCAGTTGGCAACAAATTACAGGTCCTCACAGTCAGTCCTTCAACAGAAGAGTGTTTAATAAGGGCACGTGATCATGGATGAGCTCAGCTTGTGTGGACACTGTCAGTCCATACATTCCTATACATAAATTTACCTCTGCCTAACCCCCCGCGCACCCCCCCCCCCCAGACACACACACACACACTCCGACCACCACCACCACCACCTTTCTCTTTCTATCTCTCTCATCTGTGAGAGAGCTACTGTAGTGAGTTGTTTTTGCAAAGGAAGGAATGTGGGGCATGATGGCCTGTTTAAATAAAATATAATAAAAAGCTAATAGCTATGACTTCATGTAATAGCCTCTCATGAAAAATGAAGTCCAGTCTCACATTTAATTGATTTATTACATGATGTTTATTATGGTTCTGTATTCAAATAAAATTGCAAAATTCCTCTCCAATGGCTTGCGTGGGTTTACAGGAATGTTTAGGTACCCCAGAGGTTACCTTAACCTCCCTAAATGGCACACTTAGTTTGTCAGCGTGTGCCTATGTGCTTGTGTGTGTTCCAAAGGGACATCTGGAAATCTTGTGTTTTGTCTAAAAAATAATAATAATAAAATGTGCAGACATTGTGCCCTGAAAGGGGTCAGTGTGTGTGTGTGTGTGTGTGTGTGTGTGTGTGTGTGTGTGTGTGTGTGTGTGTGTGTGTGTGTGTGTATCCGTGTTTGAGAGAGTGTGTCTAACATGCAGACAAACGGGTCTTGTGTAGAAAAGTGAGTTTGTGGTCTTGAATAAAAAAAAACAGCTGTGACCCCTCATCTCTCATGATTTCTGTCTGTACCCTCTGTCTGTGTGTGTCTATCCAACCAAGTCTCCTATGTTGACCTAAGGAATTATGCAACACTGTTGTTGATCTGCACAGCAGCATGACATATTCAGTATTAGTCTCCCTTTCACTCTCCTTACTTCTCCTGTCTGCACAGACAGACAAATGTCAACAGCTTAGAGAGAGAGAGAGAGCACTTCGGAAGAAACAAAGAACGAAAGAAAGAAAGAAAGAAAGAAGAGGATGAACAAAAAATACAAGAGCAATTTGATGAGTAATGGTGTGTGTCAGCCGTGTCTGTGTCAGCCAGAGGTGCTGGGGCTTTGCACGCAACACAGTGATCAAACGTAGGTCCTGCTAAGGATTGTGGGTATCAAAAAGATCAGGTCAAAAGTTGACACAAGCATGCATATGAAGGTACAGACTGACCCCAATATTGATCTGTATTTGTAAGCAGTATATAGTACATCTAATCTTGCTCTCTCTTCTCATTTACACAAACACAAACATTAACACACACATACACACACACACACACACACACATACACACACACCAACCCCCCGACCCCTACATTGGATGTCAATACACTACTGATATTGGAAGGCATAATCGTTAAATTCGTCAGTTATATAACTGACCCCAACCGTGACACACTTAAATAAGTACATGCACACTCATGCACACACACACCCTCCCTCTGCACTCTTTTTGACACCTGTTGGCGCTCCTTCAGCTCTTTACTTACTACACTTAATGATCACTTTGTCTGTGTGCAGTGCATGATGCGTGTGTGCTAATCGTAATTTCTTCTAAATTAATAATCGGCCAGCAAGATTGTCATATTGATTCCCTCACTCTACAGCTTAAGCTGGAGTGTGGCGAGCGTTCTGTTCCAAAATGGCTGAACATTCATATACACACAGACACACATCCATGCACACAAAGACACACACACACACACACACACACACACACACACACACATATTTTAATACTTTTACTGGGATCCTGACATAGGGAGTTTATTACAGATCCAAATCTTGATGGAAGTTTTTTGTGAAATTTGTTCTCAGATCAATCACACAGTGTTCTGTGCTATACATTGCTATACATTAAATAGGACAGATCAATCACAACATGTCCTGTGCTATACATGACACTACATTGATGGTGAAGGTTAGACACGGTTAAGGGTGGACATGGCATCTACTTCCCCAAATTGATGCCTGTCATGGCAGACTCTTTTTAGTTTTTATGAATTGCCCTTATTCAGAGTTGCAGCCTGCCAATGTACATGTCCCAGGCTACCAGAACACTAAATTAACAAGCTTACAACTACAACCCTGGTTTGTGACTAGATCCAGAAGTGGCTGGTCCATGTATAGGCACAAGAAATGAAAATCCATATACTCAAGTGAATTTGAATTGTGCAATTAACCTCCCATACAATTTTGAACAGTCATCTCACGTGTCAATCAGTTTAACGCGTATGTTAAATACATCATGTATGTGGGTGTCATCTAACTGTGCCAGGATAGCACAGAAAGTAAATTAGCATGAGGCTAACTTTGGTAAAATGCATCAAATAGCAAAACTGTGAGTAAATAAGATCACATTGGGTCTCATAGGAGGTTCTGCTTCACATTGATACTTCCACAAAGCAAGATCAATGTACATGTCCCAGGCTACCATAACACTATATTAACAAGCTTACAACTACAACCCTGGTTTCTGACTAGACCCAGAAGTGGCTGGTATTTGAAAAAGCCTGGAGTGGTAGCTAGAGTCCATGTATAGACACAAGCAACAACCTATTTGCACAAAAAAAAAAATGTCTGAATGTATAATGGTGATGTCAGGGGTATTTGGAATGTTACTGTGAGGAGTGTCATAATGAATAGAACTAAACTAAAGCTAAAAAGCTAAAGCTAAAGCTAAACCAATCAATTTTTTATCACAGAGTGGCTGTGGATTTTTCCCTGCGCACCTTTGATGCCTTGTGTTACCACGACCACCGGCCTGTCGTGCTGTGCTATGTTAAGACCTTTATAAAAGCTGCATCTGTTTAGGATATGTGCAACTGTCTGGTTGTAATGGGTAGTGGGATAGAGAATGCAATGTGGATCATTGCTGGACGGATACCAGATAGCCAGGTTGGATTTGGTCGGTAGCATTTGAAGATAGGCTTTGATGGTAAAAGTTAGGATGTCCTCGTCATCGTGTGCCTTAGATGAATCAGATGTCTTCTGAGAAACACTACGGAGTGAAGATTCACATATCTACGTGGCTTACTCCCATTTCCTCTCCTAAAGTGGTCTCTTCCGCACTAATGCCCCGTCATCTTTTCCTTATTAGTAACCCTCCGACGTTACTGGAAAAGCAGAGCGCTGAGCTCAGAGGTTAGCAGCCCTTTCTGACCAGTCAAGATCTC
>PYXC01002107.1:780000-795000 GCA_015244755.2 Tenualosa ilisha
TGTGATCATGCCGTGATATCTGTGCTTGTTTGCCCTGTGTGTGTATATCTGAGTGTTTGAACAGAGGCTGTTTAGGCTGTAGACTGGTTCGTGCCTGAAACCGCAGCATTTCCAGAACCCAAACAGTCTGAAGGCCAAGGAGTGTGTAAGAGACAAAAGAACGGTTGTGGGGTTTTTTTGCCGACAACAGGGAATGTCTGCGGGGATCCATCGTCTGATTCTAGTTCACACCCTGTTTGAGATTTCCCCAGGGCAAATCTGGACTCTTTGACAGGCAGTTTTACTTCTAAAGCAGTGTCGTCCAAATGGCTGAGCGAGGGCCTGAAAGTACTTACTGAAAATCATTACCCCTGTCACTCTTAAGGTGGAAAGAGTTTATTTCCTCACTAGCTCCTGTTCATAGGAATGAATTTGGAGATTGGTTTGTATATAAACAAACCCATGACAGTTATGAGGTTCCTTGGGAGGTGATACTATTAAACTACTCCTGTGTAGAGCACATTTATTTTTGCTCAGAACATCAAGCCTCATGCACGGATGAGGCACAGATCAGTATGTAGTGTTTGTCTTTAGAACAGCACATCAGCAGTGAGTAAAATTCCATGTGATTCACTCTCCAGGTTTTTTCTTACTTCTTATCCAGTGTCAGCTTATGGGATTGGGGTGGAAAATAGCCAGGAGCTCATACTGTACTTCTTTCTGTAGAAAAGTGAGTAAGAAATAAGCCTGCCTCTTTGGAATTCTAAGACAAGGGAGAGTGAAGGTTGTGTCCTGTCGGCCATTTTGAAAAAAAAAAAAAAACCCATTAGCTGGTGGTCTACCCCAGGCTGTGTAATGTCTGAGAAACAAAGTTACGTAAAAGTTTGGGGTTAGCTGGAAGACTTGAAAACAAACGAGGAGATATAAATAGCCAATGTGTATCTGTGGGGGGATTATGCATAAGCAGTTTGTTTGGAGAGGTTATCTGTCATCTGAGAGGGTCTGGGGTGGGTTTGTGTGTTTTGGGGCTAAATGCAGGCAATGCGGCTCAAATGCTGCCCCCCCCCCCCCCCAGTGTGTGAGGGGAGATAAGGATCTCTTTACACACATACAGAGGATCTAGGTTAAAGGATCAGTGGACAGATAGACACACACACACACACACACACACACACACACACAGGAGATCACACCAGGACCCCTTGCAGAGTATGCGTCCCCCACCCCAAAATGTTAGCAGGATTCTCAACAGGAAATGAAGAGCTTGCTGAATGAAACGACTCCAGATAGATGCAGACACACACACACACACACACACACCACACACACACACACACACACACCACACACACACACACACAACACACACACATACACACACACACACACCACACACACACACACACACACACACACTCACCACAGTAAGTTTCACGTCAAGTTCTCGTTCTTAAACACACATGGGCAGTATGCAAAAATTGTAACACGTGCACAAGTTACATTTGTACAAATTACCACACACACACGTGCACACACACACACATGCACACACACACAGAGTCAAAGACACTCATCATTTTGCATAAGTCCAGGGCCTGAAGGCAGAGAAGCTGGAGAATGCAGTCTGCAGAACTACAGTACTGATAAACACATCCTGGATCCTGCCTTGTCTGACTGTCGCCTCAAGTGTGTTAGCTGCTGTTTATCCCATCCATTCTCACTTGGGCTGCCCACTACTGTTTACATCAGCCTGGGGAGAAGGAGATGGAGAACTCTCTCGGTCCAGCCAGAGACACTTGGAATGTATTCACACCAGGAAAGTCCATTAGTTCACTTGTTTTGGTGCAGACCAAAATATAATGTTTATTTTTTTTAATTTGGTGCGGTTTTCTTTCACATCGCATTTTTTTTTTTTTTTGCAAGTGTACCAGAATTTCTAAATAAAATCAAGTGTGTGGTAAGGTCGTTCAACAATTGGACAGAAATATTTGGGTCAGGGGAAAGTAGACCTAAACAATCATGGAAATGTAATCGTCTATTTAACCATTAAACCCTCTCTGATTTAAGAGCTACAATCAGCTACAACAACAGATTTTTAACATTTTTTCCCCATAATGCATGACAATGGAGGCTAGTATGGTCCACAAAATACAGGCCTATGCTTTTTACGTTGGGGTCAGATTGAGGTCAGGTCACTTTCACACCTCAAATGAACTGCACTAGGGTTCATCTGGAATCGCTCTGAGACCAACTCTTCTGAGTCCTCCCGTAGAGATGTATTGCAGCTGAGCAGATGAGAAAATGGAAGTCCTTCCCTGCAGTGAAAGTAACCAATCGCATTGTTGGATAAGGTATGACTGACGGTTAACCTTTTGATTACTATCTCAGTCACCATGTTGATAGCCATGCCACAAATGTTGGCACAGGCATAGTGAGCAAATTGCCGCTTTAAATGATGTCTTGTTTAGCTTTATTTGAGCGATCTATGGGTTGATTTTGGCATTGTTCAATTCAGACTTAAACAAAGATTCGCACAATACACTTTTGAAGTCAGTACAACTAGTATACAACCCAAATAGCTGCCTAAAGACGTTCCAAGATGGTGGCCGAGTGAAGGGACTTGCCTTAGAAGGACTTTGGTCTAGCCCAGATACAGAAATGCTACAACAGCACTGAGATGTGGGTCATCCTACCACACCCCCCAACTGAGAGTAGAGCACCGAGATCTGGACTGTTTCTGTCCAAAATGCCCATTTATGGAGCACAAAACAGCATGGTTCAGATCACCTATACATCTCTCCATATGGGCTAAAGCTTCTGCCGCTGGCTATATGCTAACACTGTTAAATAGTTTATATTTCGCTATAGTTCACCATTCTCTGAAAAGACGCACAAAGCCTTCATGATGCCACTTGATTGGTAAACATTAAATATGTTTTTGCAACATGCAACAAGCTTTTTTTTTACATTTCGTTATAGCTTACCACTCTCACGCACGAAGCCTTTACAGAACTTTTATTACACAGCAGAGGTTCCATAAACTGAAAACAAAGTGGTGGTCATCTGCCCCTCATCCAGTAACAACATACTGTGTGTTCTTTCTTAGGGAGCACTAGATTAGAATAGAGTGAGGTAATCCCTCTTGTGTGTTTTGTTTGGTGTTTTGTTCAAAGGTATTTCTTCAGACAAAAGGATCTGTTAAGAAATAGAAAACAAAAACATTGACATGAACAAATACATTACTCAGTATCACTTACCCCACTAATGTCAAATGAGTAAGTCTACCCGTGTTGTGTGTGATTTGTACAGAAGATTGTTGACACAGTGCAGTGGTGCAAATGTGGCAACTTTATTGTGTGTGCGTGTGCGCGCACGTGTGTGTGTGTGTGTGTTTATGTTTATATGTGTTCTTCACTGCCTATCCCCACATTTTAACAGCAACAGGATGTTGTTTAAGGTATGTCAATCATGTCCTTAAAGGACAAATCCGGTGTGATCATAGCTCTGTAGGAAAAAAAACTAGAAGATTTGATTCAACATAGACCGAACAGCACACCAGTAGCTAACATTAACTGAATGGGGCTTAGGAAAATGAAAGTTAGTGTTCGATTTGGTCCATGTTGTATCAAATTTTCTTGTTGTTTTTCTTACTGACAGCACTCGGTGACCTTGAACAACAGGGCTAAGTAATAGGAATAGAGAGAAAGAGGGAGAGATGAGGGGAGAGACAGAATTTATTGCTTGTGTATGAGTGTGTGTGTATATGGGCTGAAGGGTTCTGAGGGTCAGCCATCTTGGTGAGTGGTAGAGAGAGAGAGGGAGAGAAAGAAGAAAAGGCAAAAACAGCAACCAATGTCAACCAGAGTTTATGAGGTGTTTGTGGAAGACTGCTTGGTTTTTATGCTCACATTCAAACATATGCACGTGCCAACACACATACACTCACACACACACACACACATACGCACACACACACACACACACACACACAGTTAAGACATAAATGCATAGAGGTGTGTGAATAGCTTCTGACTTCAGGAATTTAAGCATCACATACATGTGCAAACAACTGGCCCAACTTTTTGGTCCCTTCTTTGTCCTTTTTTTTCTCTCTCTCTCTGTTTCCCCCTTTTCTCTCTCTCTTTCTCTCGGCATGATTGATGTTTGGAGAGAGGGAGAAGAGAACGGGTGACATCTGTCAGGTTTCAGTTACGGAAGTGTGAGCCAGGACACTGACCCCTAACATCAGAGAAGCTATCAGATCGCCTAAACACTATCCACCAAACACACACACTCACATACACACACATACATGTTCACACTCACATACACACACACACACACACACACACACACACACACACACACACACACACACAGAAGTAGACTCTAGCGGTGATGTCTCTCTTGCTCTCCGTCTTTCACGCAGAAATCCAACAACCCACATGCCCCCCTCCCCCCTTCCCAGTCCTGTTCATCTCTCACACACATACCACCCTTCAGCATACACACAGATTAACACACTCCACCAGTCACACAAACACATACCTATTTTTCTCCCTACCTTCCTCTCTACTAGGCAAAGCTCATTGAGCTCATCTCTCTATGGTCAGCAGGGCTGACTTGAGGCTTTTTGCTGCCAAATTTGAGTTTGGCCCCTCTCTTCTAAGGCCCTGTTTACGCGTATCTAGATATTTTTATTAACGGATATTTTTTTTTTTTATCTGTTTGGGCCTGTTGTTGTTACACGTAATTGGAGTTTTAGGCACCTCAAACATTTTTTTTTTTTTAAACAGCCTCCAAAGTGGAGAGTTTTCAAAACGCTGTATTTTCTGGATTCTACTGGATAGGTGTAAACACAAATTTATAAAAATATCTAGATACATGTAAACAGGGCCTAAAAATACAAAATTGAAGAAAAACTGCATGATGATGCCCTCCTTAAAGGTGTCGATTGGCCTAAGTTGCCTGTGCCAGGAACTGGCACTGAAGGTCGGACATGAGTTTCATTTTGACACAACACACACACGCACACACACACACACTCTATCAGACACACTCCCCATTTGTGCCTGAGCTCAGCTGGTGGCTATCTGGCCTTCCTGAGCCCTGGAAATGCCAGAGAGGAAGAGAGGAGTGGCAGAGCACTGATACAATCCTGATCACAAGACAGGAATACAGGAACAAGTCATGAAACAAGTCGTCTTCCAGTAATCTGGTCTCTCTCTCTCTCTCCCTTGCTTCACCTATCTGTGAGTGGTGTGTGTGGATGTGTGTGAGATAGAGATGGAGGGGTGGAGGTGGAGGTGGAGGTGGGGGTGGGGGTGGGAGGACTTTTGTCATTTGTAGTTCCTGCTCTTTGTCTGGAAATAAGTTTCCTGTTCTCTTCACATAAGATAATTGTGTGTGCATGTGTGTGTGGGTATGTGTGCTTGTGTGTGTGTGTGTGTGTGTGTGTGTGTGTGTGTGTGTGTGTGAGAGAGAGAGAGAGAGAGAGAGAGAGTAATGTTATTAATATAGGCTCCATATGGGAAGTGACAAGGTGACCTCACATCTGCCCCTGTCAATAACCCACTAATCCACAAGCACACCTCAGACCCCAAAACAGAAACATGCCAGTTAAAAGCGGAGTCAGTGTGTGTGTGCGTGTGTGTGTGTGTGTGTGTCTGTGTGTGTGGCTATGTTCACTTCTTGCATTGCCGCTAACATGAAGTGAAACTGACACCATACACACTTCCATATTCAACTCCCATGTTGAGCAATCCTACAGTGCTAAAACGGATGTATGCGTGTGTCGCTCAGTCGGCAGAGTGTTTGTGTGTGTGTGTGTGTGTGTGTGTGTGTGTCGCTCAGTCGGCAGAGTGTGTGTGCGAATATTAAAAGCTGTTGTCTTGTGTTGCTCAACAGTCTCAAATGTTTATGACACAATGCCGTGGTGCAAGTGTGGCAACTTTATTGTGTGTGTGTGTGTGTGTGTGTGTGTGTGTGTGTGTGTGTGCGTGTGTGTGTGTGCGCATGTGTGTGTGTGTTTATGTTTATATGTGCTTTTTCCTGTCCAACCCCACATTTTTACAGCCTATAATTAAATTGAACAAAATCTGTCATATCGGAAGAAGTGCTTAAGGTATGTCAGTCATGTCCTTAAAGGACACATCCGGTGTGATCCATAGCTCTGTTGTTTTCACTCAGTGTTGTCTGTAGGAAAAAGAACTAGAAGATTTGATGCAACAAAGGCCGAATAGCACACCAGTAGCTAACATTAACTGAATGGGGCATTGGAAAATGAAAGTTAGTGTTAGCTGTCGGTTCACAATTCGGTCTATGATGTATCAGATTATCTTGTTCTTTTTCTTACTGACAGCACTCGGTGACTTCGAACAATAGGGCTAAGTAATAAGAACAGATAAGGGAGAGACAGAATTTATTGCTTGTGTATGAGTGTGTGTGTATATGGGCTGAAGGGTTCTGAAGGTCAGCCATCTTGGTGAGTGGTAGAGAGAGAAAGGGAGAGGGAAAAAAAAGCAAAAACAGCAACCAATGTCACACATGCATTTTACTTTTCGTTATCAGTGCTGTTGATATGAGCTGTTTCCTATCCTGGCCATGCCTTTCAAGCACTTCTGCTTGATTATCATCTCCCTGCAGGGCTAGACTGGATTTGATCTCATTCAGTTTGTTGTTTCAGGAGGCATTTTAACCTTGTTCAGTCAGCAAACAGAGGGAGGTGTTGTGAATGCAGAGCCAAAATGCTATCAATCAAGGGCAAGCTATCAGTCAGGGGCTGAGCCAATCTTTTTAAACTTAAACACCTCAAAAGCAAGCAATCGAATCTCACTACCGAATGTCCAGGCCCTCTGTACAAAACAAAAGTGTAGAAGGAGGGTCTGCTTTTATTATCAGGCTACCTATTTCCTAGTCTGCTATTTGTTCTCAAATTACTTTTTCCTTTGGTCAAAGTGTAACTGAAGTAAAGTACGGTAACACTTGAAGGGGTGACATGAGCCTGTTATAAACATGACATGATACATATCATAAACATTATTGATGATATGTATGACACTTCATTCATGTTTAGGACTGTTGTCATTAAGAGTCATTCAGTTTTTGCAATGTCTGCCTCCCAAGGTCTGCATTTCAAAAACTGAATCACACTTAAGGACAGCAGTCATAAACATGAATTAATTGTCAGTATTGTTCATAATACATGTCTTTTCATGTTTATAACAGGCTCGTGTCACCCTTATGTTGACCCCTCCAAATAAAGGGTTACCCAAAGGGCTGTGAATGGCACCGTTAAAGCCGTATAAGCACTGGGGCATGTAAAAATCCATCATTTTTTTTTACACTGCCTTCTACCATTTAAGGGACTCTTTACTGGTGGAAAGAAAATACCACATCCACATTGTACATCCAAAAATAAACACTCTGAATAAAAAAAAATCCGCAGTGTGTTGTTTGCAAGAAGGAACAATTCAAAGGCACAACCTTTGAAGCGTAGGCCGCTAAAGACTTTTTTGTCCGTCTACATAGCACTGATAGTTTTGAAACAAGCCAAGCCTCTTGTTTGTGACAAACATTTAATGATGACTCTGCCCTGGCTAATGTTTAGTCTGTGGCAAGTTGTAAAATGCCTTCGTTCATTCGATTCTCTTTACTGGGATGTGTTTGTTCTTTTGAGGACCTCAAAGACCAAGAAGGGCTTGAGGGGCTGGCTTTCTTTCTTTCTTTCTTTCTTTCTTTCTTTCTTTCTTTCTTTCTCCCCCTATTTTCTATACTCTCTCTCTCTCTCCCTACCTCTTTGAAGTGATGCTGTTAGTTCAGCCTGTCTCACAGATCATAAAGACTTTCATTTTGTTTTCATTGTGTGTGGTTGACATCACTGGTTGGTGAAGCTGGCCGGCTGGTGGTATGTAGCTCCACTGCTCCGGTCTGTGGTGTTTACAGAATTGTTGGGCCGGTATAAACAGATGGAGGCAGATCAGCTTTCCGGAGAAAATGAGCGCATGGCCAGAGAATTCCTGCAATAGCTTGAAAGCGAGACGTTGGGGTCAGAATGCAAAGCTGTAGATGGACGGCCAGCCAAACAAGCTGAGCTCATTACCAGCCTAAAGGCAGAGCAAAATCAGGTGTGTGTGTGTGTGTGTGTGTGTGTGTGTGTGTGTGTGTGTGTGTGTGTGTAGTCTAAACTATAGACTCCCCAGACTGAGTTAGGGGTCTCCTCTCCATGACCTCATTCTGAATCATACATTTATTCATTTACACAGACAGACACACACACACACACACACACACACACACACACACACACACTGATTATCTCAACTGATTATCCCAGATACTGTATACCTCCACAAATGCACACCCTATATTCGACTTGGCATCATACTGGACTTAATCTAGTAATGCGCTCATTTGGGCTACATCAGAACCAGCTTTTCTCCACACACACACACACACACACAAACACACACACACACACACACGCACACATACACACTGCTAGCGAATAGAGCCAGGACTAGGTCCATAGGGTTGAGTCTGCAACTTTATAGTCTCATATCAAAGTCAAATACAATAAAACATCTGTGGACGTGTCTTGCATGACATGACCACGACCAAGACCTTTGGTAGTGTAAAATATTGTCAACAAGCGCCCTGGCCATGCCTTCCTAGCACTTCCGCTTGATTATCGTCTCCCTACAGTGCTAGTCTGGATTTGATCCCATTTAGCTCGTTGTCTCAGGAGGCATTTTAACCTGTCCAATCAGCGAACAGAGGGAGGCATTGTGAATGCAGAGCTAGAATGCTATCAGTCAAGGCAAGCTATCAGTCAGGGGCTGATCCAATCTATTTAAACTCAAACACCTCAAGCAAGCAATTGAATCTCAATACCAAATGTCCAAACCCTCTCTACAAAACAAAAGTGTAGAACAAGGATCTGGATTTACAGCACATCTCTAGAGTCAATCAGCCCATTTACCTGTTCTCTGAGGCTGCCGGGTGCTGTTAGTTGGTATAAGAACGACAGCATTTAGTACAATGTAGACCGAATTTGCGAACTGCCAGCTAACACTAACTGATGGAGGCACATGAAAAGCTCTCATCAGCTAGCGTTGGCTGCAATTTTAGCATTTTGTCTACATTGTACCAAATTCTGTCATTCTCATACCTACCGAAAGCACTTGGCAACAGGAAACAACAGGGCTACAAGTTGATTCACTCTGGATAATCACTTTAAGGAGAGCTACACACAAACCATTGTCCCTGTCTTTCAAGGCTCTCATGACCAAAATGTAACCTAATTGTCACTAATTGTGTCTTGTCTCTTGTCTGGCAGTACTATGTTTATACTTGACCCCTCCTGACTGCTAACGACAGAAACCCTCACCCAGGTCACCCCATCTGGGCATTTGATGGCCCCCAGCATGCCTCAGTGACACTCCAAGGCTCTCTTCATCACTGCCTATATAAAAACCATGGTCAGCATACACTCAGCTAAAGAAGGAAGCCATTGTGTGTGTGTGTGTGTGTGTGTATAAATATATATATATATGTGTGTGTGTGTGTGTGTGAAAGAGATAATGTATTGTCCACCAGTCATTAAAGGAAAATATTTCCAGACAGGATGAACAGGACCCAAACACTGAAGGCTACTTGCCAAAATGACAACCGAAAACTTTACACAAACGTCTTTTCAATTTAATTTGTTACAGTTTTGTGGCTTCCGCGGATAAACGAATAGTTTGCAACGCAACTTGATCTCAAAGGATGCATTAGAACGCAGCTGATCTCCTTTCACTTTCAACGAAGTTCCATTGTGACAAGTGAATGATCTCTACTCACGGAATGATATGCAGATGTGAAGCTAAAAACGTGTTGCCATTGACAGCGGTCATTATACTTTTGCAGCAGTGATTCTACAGAAACAACTGACCTCCGAACGTTAGGAAGGCCCATTCATAGTGAATGGAACCTCCTGCAGCATTCTGGAGAGCCGTATAATATATATATATATAAGAATACAGTGAGAGCACACAGTAAGGTGAAATTCACTAACCTGGAGCAGTGGGCAGCCAGCTGCTCTGGTGCCCGGGCAGCAGTGAGGGGTTAGGTGTCTTGCTCAAGGACACCATTGATGTGGATAGGACAGCAATGTTCAACTACTTCCCCTGCCTACATTGTTTCTCCTGGTAAGTAGTCAAACCAGCCACCCTTCGGTCACAAGCCCGAGGCCCTAACCAGTAGGCCATGGCTGCCTAAAAGGAAGAGGGAAATAAGAAATAGTAGAGATTTAATCAAAAATTGGGTGACACTGGGCTAGACAATATTGTGTATTGTGACTCCCTGCCCATGATGCTGTATCGTCTGCATTTACCGTTCCTCATGATCTCAATCTCTCAACCACATCTTATCTAGAAGGCTGGTCTTGCCCTCAGCCTACACTGGACGGAACACAACTGAACTGGAACATGAGAAATAGAAGACAGAAAGGAATAGAAGACAGAACTCTTTTTTTTTTATATGCCCACGGCACATATAGAAGGTTCCCCGGTATCCTGGCTAAAGTCCCAACCTGACTCCTTCAAACTGGCCCACTTATCATCCTCCAGTGCAAATTAGTATATTTGTCCATTCCCTCACTCTCCATCTCAAGCTGGTATGTGGTGAGCATTCTGGTACAAAATGGCTGTCGTGCATTGAAAAGTGCTATAGAAATGTAATTAGTAGTTGTAGAAGTAGTAAAGTTCAGTCCCCACATCAGGTGTAGCATGTTACAGATACGAGTACAAGCTAATAGTTGCAATATTTTCCATAAACTCTTTAGAGATGCCTCACCCTATTTACTGACAAGCTTTCATGGCTGGTCTAAGTTTGGTCTTGTCTAATCAAGGAAGTCGATAAGTGATGACCTGAATGTGTGCGATGGCCATGTTTGGTATTAACTCACAACATTGACTTAACATTGTTTTGTTTTTTTTACCTCTCTCTCAAAAAAATCTAGAGCTTCAAATCTCATCTGTTTGCTTGGATGTTTGTGATTTTATTTCCTGGTCAAACTGTCATTCAGAACATATCAAGTCAAATGAATAGAATTAATTTCCTGGGGGAGTCCTGTCCAGATAAACAGACAAACTTAACATAGTGTAGCCTAGATAGTGAGATACGCAGAGTGAGTATTTCATGGCAATAACGTCACACCGCAGTCGAGAGCAGGGAGTTGCTGCAATCTGATGGATGACCAGACAGATAAGCTCTCGATGGTGAGTGTGTGTTAGTGTGTGTGTGGTGGAATGAGGGATGTGAGACCAACGCAGAGGAGGGGAGTCATTCGCTTGTTTATGTGATGCACTGATGACGCTGATGAGGCCAATGAATGCTTAAGCCGTCGATGGAAAAAAACTCAGCAGTGACACTTTCCCAAAAGAGGGGGCAGAAAACAAACTGTTTGGGTATGGTATGGTGTGTGTGTGTGTGTTTGAGGAGGAGTGTGTTTTTATGTGCTTGCGCATTGGTGACCTGGAGAGTACGCGTGTGGATATTTGTGTAAAATAGTCAAATTGGAGGTCGGGAAAGGAGTGTACGTGTAGGAATGAATGTGGTGTGTGTGTGTGTGTGTGTGGTGAGGTGAAAAATGAAACTATGAGATCACCATGAGCTCTGACAAAGGAATAATGAAAGGTGCACAGATGTCAGGTCAATTTTACAGCCGCTTTTATTACAATAATTTGGTTCGTTCGTTTTACACCACAGTTAACACACAAAACCCACAGTAAACACTTCTTTCCTTAATCGCTCTCGTTTCATTTTTTGCCTTTTTATACACAAACTCTTTTTACACAAAAAAAGGGCTTATTTATTTTACACATCACATTCCAGAACTTTCTACTCTCTAGTAACTCTACTAACTATACCAACATACAGTTTCCTTTCCAGTAATCTCACTGGCTTATCACCAGTGCCTCATCCCTTCCTACTCTGGGCAGGAGCAACAATCAGCCAGCCAGGACAGGAGTCCCTAATCAGCGACAGCCTGTTTTAATGTTTAGCCCCTGCCGCAGAGTCAATCTGCTCTTCCCCTGAACGTACTTCTCTTTGCCATCTTTTTTCCACATATACATACATTGACACCATCTGTACAACATTCAGCTAAATCCTACTCACCATGCAACAAGGCAAGTGTCAAGTTGCCCAAGTACAAGCATTCACGCTAACTGTAGCGCTAACACTAGCACTAATGCTATCAGTCATGCTAACAAAAGTGTGCTAGCTGGCACACAGCTGTGGCGTAAGTGTCTATCTCATGTGTTTGTGCTCTGTGGTAAAGCCGGCATTTTTGTCCAACATGGCTCAGATTGGAGTTTACAGCACAAAATAAATTTTGTTTAAAAATAAAATACAAAATAAAAATATTAAATTGAGACCACTTTCAAATTCAAATTCATTGAATTAAACCCTACAGCCAGATGAATATGGGTGCGCTAGCATGCTGCTAGCTTACCATTGGCATAAACCAATGGGAATGTGGTGAGTAGACTAAGACTTGACTTCCAGTAGAATCAGACTTTACAAGATATTTAGTTTCTCTCTTTTTTTTTTTTAACAACAATGCCTGAGACTTTACTTACTCTTCCTCTCAAACATTTCTGGTTTTGGAAAAAAAAAGAAAAGAAAATCTAAAAAACAGTGCTGTTTTAACAACGCAAAGAGCTACAGTACAACCTCTGATTGATAATATGTTAGAAAAAAAACCTGTAAAACTTTAATTACAAAAGAAAAGAAACAAAACAGAAAACATAAATACAAACTGAGTAGTAAACAAGACTAGATACAAGCCTCCCCCACCCCTAAATGCGCACACACACGCACACACACACACACGCACAAATGTAGATGAATGTGAGGCGTGCTGCACTGTAATCATTCCCTTGAGCCCTTGGCGAGCGCCTGAATACTGTTAGATTGGACGGGGGGGAGGGGGAGAGGAATAGCTGCCATTCAGCAAAGTAAGACGGAAACACTGTTGAAAGAACACACACGCGTGCGCACAAACGCGTACACACTTTGGATGTGAGCGTGCACACGCACATAAAACATAAATTAGAAGTCCACCCGCTTCTTCAAATTTCAGTCTCTGACCAAGGCCTTCTGGGAAGGCAAGAGTCCTCCTGGGGGGGGGGGGGGGGGGGGTCACCCATTCCCTCCTTTTCTTCCTCTCCCTTTTAGACCATGGTCTCCTTCCTCTTTCCGAGCGAGCAGATGGACCGTCGCTCCTTCTTGGACTTGCGCGGAGACTGGGATGACGTGGCAGAGGAAGAGGAAGAGGATGAGGAGGAAGAAGATGACCCCGAGTCAGAGTTGAGAGTAGGGGGTGGTGTGGCGGGAGAGGAAGGGGACGGCGGCGCCGCCGCCACGCCCTGCGGGCAATTCTCATCCGCCTCCATGGACGACGACGAAGTCGAAGACGACGACGACAACGAAGACGAGGGGGGTCGGCGCTTGGACCGGGCCCCTGACAAGGGCAGGGAAGCCGGCGGAGTGGTGGGAGTCTCCGGGTCGGACGAAGTGGGGGTGCCGGCGGAGTCGGAGTCAGAGGTGGGCGCCGCGGGGGGCTGGGGAGGGGGCGGCGCTCCCCGCTGGACGGTGATGGCGCTGCGAGGCAGTTGAGCCACTGCTGCTTGTGGAAGATGTCGTTGACTTGCAGTGTGTGGGACTGGCCCTGAGAGGCCTCGGAGAAACGCACACGGAAGATGTTCTTAGCTGGAACAGAGAAAGTGAAAGACATTTAATTCCCAATTCACAGCAAAAGTGTATGAGAAGGCATTTCTTGCGTGTTGACATTGAATTGTAAGGTCGTATGATTAATAATGACCATAAAGAGTGTTTTTCAGTGTGTGTGTGTGTACACACTCACCTTTCTCAGAATTGCTGAAAGCCCCTCTGAACGATCCTCCCATTCTCACGTCGCCATCCTGCAGATCCTCCAGGACCATGTCCCGGACGGGGAGGGGTTGCGGTACACCTGGTAGCAGTGGCGGTCGTTGCGAGTGACGGGTCGGGTCAGCACCAGGATCTCGTTGAATAGGAATACGTGCAGCTTCTGCAGACAGACGCAAGCGTACAAAAAACACGTCAGCTCAAAGGCATTTGAACCCGCCGGCGTGTCACCGTGTGAGAGCTCATGACGTCGTGTGTAGGCTTGGATCTGGGTGGCCATCTTTAGAGGCTGTTTTTGGAAGCCGGTCTGATGATCATGGGAGTGAGAGCACAAAGGCCGGAGTGTTGTTTTAGAAAATAAGAGTCTACAAGGGGTTGTGTGTGGTCTGGGTGATTCACGACTGAGCGACTGTGTGGATGGAGTCGTTAGGCGCCGCTACTAATTTGTCTAAATCTCTGCGTAATAGATGGTGTGTGTGTGTGTGTGTGTGTGTGTGTGTGTGGTGTGTGTACTGACCGTGCCGCTCTTGTTGCGCAGTTCCCCATGGCACAGCAGGCTCTTGCTCTGCTGGATGTGTGGGTCTCGCTGTCTGTCGTCCAGGAACTCCAACTGCTCCTGGTAGTACTGGCACTCCGACTCGCCTTTACGCATGTTGATGTCCGACAGCACCTCCTGGATGATGGAGATCTAAACACACACGCAGAGGAAACGTAATGGATTATTCATGAGATCTAGAGGAAGGAACAAGTGTGTGTGTAGTTGTGATTGCGATTATGTAGCGCGTATCTATCTATCTATCTATCTTTCTGTCTATTTATATATATATATATATATATATATATATATATATATATATATATACACACACACACACACACCAAAAAATAATCTCTCCTTACCGCTGTCTGGAGGTTGGTGGCGTCAGGGTGGTCCGGTGCCGTGTGGCGCAGAACCTCCTTGAGCAGAAGCGGGTACTTGAAGAGGCGCGAGCGAGGGATGTCCAAGAAGTTCCACAGGTCCAGCTTCCTGCTGAACGGCGACTCCAGGCAGCGTTGGAGGAAGTCGCCCACACGCCGGTCCTGCTT
>PYXC01002107.1:800000-822500 GCA_015244755.2 Tenualosa ilisha
TGGTGAAAACAACTTGTCCGTCTGTGATCTCATGAGAAAGTCTCAAATTGAGGTGTTAAATGAAAGGCTTTGTCTGGTAAATGTGTGCATATGCACATACGTGAGTGAAAGAGAGACTCGACAGTCATTGTCATTCTCTGATCAGAAGGTGGATGATCAATTATAATATCAATGGCCTGAGTGAAACACCCCTCCCCCCACAGAAGCAGTCACACACACACAGGGTCCAATACACAACGTGACAAACCACCCATTTGATAATTAGTCCTGTGTGTGTGTGTGTGTGTGTGTGTGAAACTTTGCATTCAAGTTGATTTCTCCCATACTGCCTTTTCGGTCCCCTCTTCTTTTGCCTGTTGCATAGACGGGCACACACACACACACACACACACACACACACACACACACACACACACACACACACACACACACACACACGTAGAAGCAATCAACTCATCCTCCTGAATCAATACTGAGGTGTTAAAGCAAAACATCTGCTGAGGTGTTTGTGGGAACAAAACCAATTCCCTGAACACACACACATTCACACCTTACAAAGCAACTCATGTTGTCCACATTGTGTGAATGCGGTGAGAGATGCAGTTGCAATGGAGAGACTGGCCGGTGGCCATGTGTGTATTCAGTGCCCAGGTGTGAGTGTGAGTGGTACCCTCTGCTGGTCACCGAGTGAAGTGCAGGCAGGATATAGAGACTGAGGTTTCAGTTTTTAGACCACCTGTTCACCAACAACGCAAGGGTGTGTGTGTGTGTGTGTGTGTGTGTGTGTGCGCAACAGCAACTTCTGTGGCAAGGACAAATATCCAGGCAGTGTAACTCATGTCTATCATGTCCATGTACAGACTTGAGACTACATATGAAATGCAGTTGGTCTACAATTTTGTGGGCATTCTTCTTGTTGAACCCTACTGACTCAATCACTTGCGCACTGCAATGCTTCCAAGGAATAAATGTAGTCAAACAATGACAAACGAACAAATATTGCATCAGATTTGCATCCACTTCTGGAACTGAGGCGTGGCAAGCATCATTTCAATAAATGGAAGAATTCTAACCACAGCTCAAGCTTGGTTCACATATTGTTTGGTACTGTCTCTCATTTAACAAGGCGTAAATAGACAAATCAGGAGAAACACACACACACACACACACACACACACAGTGGGTGGCCTGTGTGGTTTGTGCGCCTCAATCAGCAGACAGACGGCTGTGAGTCGTTAGCCGTCCAGCCTGCAGGAATCCCATCACCCCAATTGGTCACCTGCACCACAGCAGGGTTTCTGCTGACCTGATTAAAGGCCAGCTTGTAGTTTCAGACAGTGGACAGAAGCTCAGGTCACTCTGAGTTACAGCTCCAGTCACATACTGTGATTCTGCTTGCTACCGGCTGCCTCAAAAGTGGGTCATTCACGTAATCACAATCAAAGTGATTTTGGGGTTTCAGTTATGATTTTGTCGTTGCATTCAGCTTTGCATGGACTCGGTTTCCAAAATCATGTTAACCCTCCTGTTGTGTTCGTCTCATGGTTACAACTTTGATGTTCCGGTCAAAAATGACCAAAGCATTTTTAACTTGCGATAATACATATATTGCCAATGATTATCATCAAATTTTGTAATAGATCCCTATATCAGCTTATGCTCGCTTGAGTATCACAATTTAAAACTTTAGTGTACTAAGCATGGCCTGTAGGTCTCACTGAACGAAGCCCATGTAATTCAGTGAGGGAGAGATTTTATTGGAAGTAGGTTTTTTATCCAAGATCTCAAAACTGGATATTGGATATAGTTGAAAATACTCACTATAGTGAAAATGTTAAGATTATTTTCAGTTGAAAATAATCACTGTTTTGATTTTGCCATGATCAAACAGCTCTGCTTAGAAGTTATAATGATATATATTTTTAAAAAGTGGTCATGAGATGTTTCACACGGCCAATGATAATCTGAGTTCAAGTGTCGAGTCTGACACCATTAGCTAACTCTGAGGTAGACTGACTGTAATTGACACCATTAGCTAACTCTGAGGTAGACTGACTGTAATTGTGACATTTTCCATCAAGGTTTGGCAAGTCTGGGTTCTCCTAGAGGCAGATGCCAGTAAGGTCTAAGGGGCTTTTATGCCTTCAGGAGCATTTGCCCCCTGAAATTCACAGGAAGCAGTGTGTGTAGGTGTGTGCGTGGGTTCATACCCCACCCTGCCCCGTTTCATTTTACAGAGATGTTGGATTTCCACAAAACTAGTCAACACTCGCCCTGTGACTGAATTCTTGGTTAATAATGAAGGGTGAATAGACTAGTGACTACACTCATCTCATCAAGACAGAGCCTCTACAGGTGGTCAGATGTCATGTTCCATTGCTAAACTGGCAAATGGCTACATTGACTGTACTCCAGTTGTGACAAGTAGTAAAAACAATATGCAATCTGTTGGTAACAAAAGCTAACAACAGAAAATGGCCAACATGTAGCAATACCTGTTCTTAATGACACATCACACAGCATTTTACACAAATAAATGTTGGAGCAATATAGCAACAGAGGAGGGACACTATTATTTTTGATGACTGATTTAAGGATGTACTAATACAACAGAACTGTTTAACTGTTTAGCAGTTCTGATTGAACGTAAATGGGAACAACTGTCTTGGATTTTAACTACTGGAAAATACTACTAGGAATATAACTTACAAATAAAACTGTGCCACTAATTCTTGCAGTACTCACACAGACAGCATAAGCACAGAGCTGTTTTGTGTCTAATGGCCTGAGCTGCATAAAAGAAAGAAAAAAAAGACTGAGACCTAGAAAATGACCAGAGACAGAGCATCAAAAGGACAGAGGGAGAGAGGGAGGGAGAGAGAAAGAAAGATCGAACCCTATTGGATGCTGATCGGAGTGTTTCTTTTCAAACAAGGAGTGTGGCAAATAGAGATCCTAAATCACTATCTCTCTCTCCATCTCATTTCTCCCGCTCACACACACTTCCTGATATTGCTCAAGAGTTTATTTAAGTTACTCTCAGGCCCCGTTGCTACCAAACACAGCAGGTAACTAACAAGCACACACACACCCTTACACCTCAAATAAGATAGAGAGCAGGCAAAACAGACAGACGCAACCGCAAGAAGTACATTCCTTCTCAGTCGCGGACAGGAGCGCACACACACACACGCACACACAATCCATATCGGAAAACATATTCTCTCAATTGTTTGGTCACCTTGATTACTTTCTCACACACTGACAAGGTGAATCACGTACATACACGTATAACCCTTCACCTACTGACCAGAGAATATGACAAATTTGATAAGGTAGGCTAACATACAGCTGATACAGGTGAACAATTTTGAATTAATCTCTCTTCAATTATTCTTCAGGACATCCCTAGACATGTCTCAGAAAAAAGTTGTGTTGGTATGATCAATCTGTGCTGTGCTGTTCCCTACAACGACTGCAGACATGCAGGTCGGCAAGTGAGCATTAAATTGCCCTTTCCACTTTCATAGTTCATTAGTCTAAATTGCATTTGCAGTGATCGGTACAATGTTGAATTCACTTACCCTAAGCTACAATTTAAGAAGTTTGGTCTTTAGAAGTTTTAAGAAGTTTTGTCTCCCTGCTGTTTTGACAAACTTTCTCCTAGTCATCAGCTACATGATGAAATTTCTACCTAGCAACTTAACTTGTTACCGGTTAGCGCTGCACCCATGACACTAACCAGGCGCCGACATCTCTGTTCAAAATGAATGATTCAACGGAGTATGCTGATCACTTCTAAAACCACGAAACTTTATTAAGCAAAGTTTTAGTGTTAATATTGGTGGTTTAAGCTGGAAAAAAAATGTCTTACTCTGTTGCAATATAAAGTTAACGATGGCCAGTCGGCAAAAAGGCCGTCAATAACAGCAGGAACTCTCCTTACAACCTTACAACACATACAACCCATTATCTTGTGTGTGCATGCTTGTCTCAGTACACATGTGCATGTGACCTTAAAGGTGAAATCCGGTGCGAATCACGCAACACAGACTGAATAACGAACCACTAACTATAGTTAACTAAATGGGGCATGACGAAATGAAACAGAAATAAGTTATTGTGCCCCATTCACTTAGTGTTAGTTGCCGTTTCACTATTTGGTCTTTGTTGCATTCAATTTTTTAAGTTCTTTCTCCTACTGACAGCATTTGTTGACCTCATACAACAGGGCTATGGATTGATTCACACTGTATTTCTCCTTTAAAAGAGAGAGGGGTGTGAGAGTTACTGTAACATCCTATAAGAGTGAGCGCTCCAGGTCTAGTAGGGTCATGTCTTTCAGTCAGCTCTGTCAGTTCTCATGAGTCTGAGCTTGACCCCTGACCCCTGCTAAAGAATGCAATGTTTTAGAAGATCTCCTCTGAAAATCTCCCCCTGGATTCTTGAGGGTATAATTTACACTGTTCTAGGCCCTGTCCGTCTGCCTCGTCTGACATATATGCACCTATTCTAACACTCAGAACAAATCCTGTCCTCTGAAAAAAACTATCTGCCGACTCCTAAATCCATTCCACCAAAAAAGAGCCAATCAAATAGGTCTCATCAACATCAACACCAGTTTTCAAAACCTTTTCACTCCCCTACCCCTTAAGCCAGCAAGAATTCTGAAAAAAAGGAGAACTTCCAGTGTCCTGCTTAACCACTGTTTATTCTCCTTGAACTTATAGGTTCCTCAGGAGAGGTGGGCTTTCAGTGAAAACTTTCAAGGAACTAGGCAGAGGTGACGTTGACCATGGAACTTTCGCCATTTACGCAGAAAGTCAGTCACCCGCTATACCTTTTGTTTGTTATGGCAATACATATACATTAAGGTAATACATAGACACTGGCAGAAGTCAGTCGGTGAGAGGGCAAGTCACAATCCCAGACATACTTTACAGATTCTAGGGGGTGGGGCTGGGGTTGAAGGTGGACGGTGCAGAGCCTATACACAAATGATCAGGTGAAACTGGTCTGGCCAAAGAAAGAAGGCAAGACTTGACAAATACACAGACAACCAGATAAGCACGTCTGAATTGAAACTTTCGGAAGACCGGACTCTGCTTCATCAATTACATAACAGAGGTTGTCCCTGTGGCATCTATCTGTGTACATCTGGTTGCTGCGGGGACTGTTTATAGATGGGCCTAGCTGATAAGCTAGTATCTAACAGCACACATTCTCAGACTACTACACAAAAGAAATTGACAATAAAGTACCATACCATACCAAAAGATACTACAAAAATAATGCCACTTTTATTGACAGTCAAGTACCCTTATAGTATACACGTGTGTAGTATGAATACCGGCATTCCACACAGATGGGACAGTTTAACAATGACCAAATGGGGATAGTCTGAAACTTCCCAAACAAAAACAACAGTGGTTTTCTTTATGCTCTGATTCAGTCTTGCCAGTGTGAGTGTGAGTGTGTGTGTGTATGTATGTATATATATATATATATATATATATATATATATATATATATATATATATATATATATATATATATATGTGTGTGTGTGTGTGTGTGTGTGTGTGTGTGTACACACCCAGTTTTTGGTGACATTCAAGAAGGATTTCCAAAACAAAACTTTAGAAGGTGAGTAAGTCAAAAATAACCCTATTGTCTCTTTGATGAGGCTTGGTGTCTGGGCATATGTCTATTTGCATGAATGTGGCTCTGTGTGTGTGTGTGTTTTCATAATAGATAGTAGCCCGGGTGTGTCTTTCGATGATACTGTCTGTGAGTATGGGGTTGCTAGGGAGATGAACACTAACAAAAGCACCAACGACCCACGCCTGGGTCCGCTGCCAAACAGCACTTAGGCCTTTCGAAAGAAAAACACCACACACACTCTCACCCTTTTTTTCCCCTGCTAGCCAGCTCTGATTGAAACTTTCCGTCGGAGATGAGGAGCTGGCCTGCATAAACTCCGGAAGGCCTCACAGAGGGTGGATTAAAGTTCCAAAAACAGCACAGTGTCGCAGCTTAATGATGATTGGCTACGGCAAACAAAGGACTGTGATGGCGGCGGGAGCAGACCCAGTACAGGGCGGCCTGAGACTGACCCCGGTACAGGGCGGCCTTAGACTGATCTCAAATACTAGTGAGTAGTAGTGAGGTGGAGGCCATGAAACAAAACTGGTCCCAGATCAGCACTAATGGACTCGGAGTGAACAAAACAGGAGTAGAAAGCAGCATGACAGATTCGTATTATCCCTCACCCGTGGTTATCTGCTCTATTGATCTCTGGAGGAGTGTGCAGGCGCAGGTAGCCGCATGCGCACGCACACGCACACACACAGTACAGGCACACTAAACTACATACACACATTCACACAAAACTCCTGCACCAAAAATTCTCGCCTATAAAGAGCATTAGCTTTGCCACTGAACACATCAAATTCACAAAGATTTGTGCTACAAAGTTTTGTGTTGTAAACTGTGTTTAAAAAAAAAAAAAAAAAAACACCACAAAAAAACCCGTTCAGGTAATTTCCACAACAGAAAACAACAAGAACATCAACAACCATCTATCATCAGTGCTTTTGGTGTGACCCATTCTGCCTGTGAGCCAACTTCTGGTAAGACTATTTAACCCTCTGATTGCCATGACCACAAAGTAGAGTGAGTCTGGGCTGCTCTAGCAGGCTGTGGTTGACTGCACATCAGTTAGCTGTGGTTACTCAAAGTATGGCTTTACAGGTCAGCCTTGCTGTGTCCCGGCAAAGGATGATTGTGCAGTTTGGCTTTGCGGTCAAAAGGGAGGGGGAACTCTGGTTGCAGGCAAGTGTGAACGTGGATTAGTGTGTTGTTGACCAGCTAATGCAGTAGAAGTGGTTTTGTGCAACTGAATGTTTATATAGGTGTGAATATGCTGACTTTGGGAACACTGGTAATGCTTCATCGCCAACGACGACAAACTTCTTTAGGAAATCCCAATGAACCTCAATGTTCCGCAGCATTCTATGTCTGTGGTATTAGGGTAAACATTCCGAGGCATACATTTCAATAGAACTATACACTATAGCAAACAAATGCATGAAAAAGACTTGAGCCACCAAATCATGAGGAAGCATTATTGGGGAATATCGTCTTAATAATCTCCCTTATGATTGCATTTGCATCCTTAACCAATAAAACAACTTACCCTGCGACTAACTCTAGCCTGTGTGACTATTCTTTTGACCAGGTCATGAATAAGCTTGTGGGTATGAATGCGAGTGCACAATAAGCTTTGTGAGCATTGTGTATTTATGATGACTAGAGGTGACTTGTTGCCCATGGGATTGTTGAATGACCCACCTTGAAATCGAAGCTGGACAGGCTGACTGAATCATCATCTTTCTCTCGCCTCTTGCGCTTCTGTGGAACACACACACAAAGCATGAGTCAGGAGTCCATACACACACCATATACATGTACGCATGCACGCACGTACACGCATGCACATACACACACACAGCTTCCAGGGAAAATAGGCCCACAGTATGCATTGGTATGTTTAGTGTGGTCACAGGCAGGCAGTCTGAATACACAGAATGTTCAATGAGGGATTGTGTCTTTTCACATTACTTGTACTTCCACTTAAGTAGATACCCCATTGAGCTCCATGGTATTCCTGTGTGGGTTTGTGTGAGTAATACAGTGTGTGTGTGTGTGTCTCTTTCAGGTGATCTTCCCCCTAGGGGTCCCATCACAGGCAGGAAGAACTCCCCTGTGAGGGAAAGGTGTTAGGTGCTTATATTAGCACCTGGCCTTCAGCAGCTCAAAGGTGACAAAACATGTGTACCAACAGAGTGAGTGTGTGTGTGTGTGTGTGTGTGTGTGTGTGTGTGTGTGTGTGTGAGAGAGTGAGAGAAAGAGAAAGGGGGCACACAAGTGTGTTAACCATCTAATTTTGTGTGTGTGTTTGTACATGTATGTGCCAGAAGGAAGGGATCAGTAATGCTTTTAACACTTTTGGAAACTTTTGTAGAAGTCTTAAACACACACACACACACACAAACAATCAGCTCCTTAGAATCACATTAAACCTGTGATTGCTAATAGGTCATCAGGCTCTTTAAACATGTGAATAGGCCCTCTGATCAGCTTAGCCAACCAGCACACTGAAACCATGGTGAAGGTTTTGGTGTAGGTGTTGATTGATTGACAGGCCAAGTTCCGATGAGATCAGAGGAAAGTGTGGCCCCATCAATATGTAGTAGCCCCTAAATGAGAAACTAAGCTCAATGGAGAGAGCTTTCGACCGCCCTTAAAGTGCTATGACATAACTAAAGTTCCGAGACAATGTTTTTGTGTGTGTGTGTGTGTGTGTGTGTGTGTGTGTGTGTGTGTGTGTGGCTGTTTGTATCATATACCAGTAAAAGAACAGGTGGGGCAGATTTTGGTTGTTACATGCAGGTACATGAGTCATTTCACTCTTTTGTCCATGCCACAATCAAGTGTGTGTGTGTGTGCGCGCGCACGCATATTAAACAGCTTGGAGAGACACACACTGATCAGTGTACCAGAGTGATCCTTTCAGGAAGTATCAATAAATCTAGCAGTATGGTACTGTACATGTCATTGCCTGTACATTCAGTATTACACAATATCCTTAACAATAAAGTGAGACACACACACACACACACACACACACACACACGCACACACACACACACACACTTTTCTCTCTGCATGAGCAATCTTGTGACATTTATCGCAGACAATTTAATGTGACATCTGATCCCCTCTATCATTCACTACACGCACAAACACACACACACTTATAATTATTCCTGCTTGTTTTCACATCAAAACGCTCTCTCCAACATGCACTCTTCTCCCACTCTCTTGCGCATTCATTCAGGGGGGCCACTAATTCCAAGGGAATTATCAAAGGTGTGTAAGAAAAAGACCATCTAATCTGAATGAGCAATGACGTTGGTGTGTTTGTATACGTGTGTGTGCGTGCGCAAGTGTGTTAATGGCCACTGAGGTAAACTCTAAAAGGCAGCTGGCACAACATGAAGGGCGCCCTCCTTCCTCTCCTTCGAGTTCCTCTTCTCTCTCTCTCTTTAATTTCGTTCCAGTGAGGCCGATAGAGAGATAGGGAGATAGAGTTTCAGCCTGCTTCATCAGTGCAGGAATGCTTTGTGTGTGTGTGTGTGTGTGTGTTTGCGCGCGCAAGTGTGTGTGTGTGTCTCTCTAACGCAGTAATGGAACTCTGGTTCCAATCACCACAATGGATTTACAGTAAACAGCAGTTAGGGCATCAAAGAGGAACGAAAGCCATTCACTACACTGATGCTGATCTAATGAGAACGAGGGAGATGAGAGAGGGAGCGAAGGAGAAGAAGAAACAGAGCAGAAGAAAAAAGGACAAAAGAAAACAAGAGACACATGATAAAGGTTGCAGTAAATGAGTGAATGAACAAGAAAGAGAGAGAGAGAGAGAGAGAGTGTGTGTGTGGTGAGTGAGTGAAAGAGAGAAAGAGAGACAAAGAGAGAGAGAGATGGGTAACAGACGCAGAGAGTAAGGTTGGGTCATCTACTTCATCGGTGGGTCAAGAGTGGCCTGTGGCATGCCGACCTACACCGTCACAAAGACGTCACATGAGACAGAGAGATACAAGAGAAGGCATTCCAATGACCCCTTCATAGGGCTGTATACGTCTTCATAACCTACCCCCAGTTTTAAGAAACACTAGCACGCTTTAAGAAGCAAGGCTGATTAGGTGCAACGTGAGGGTACAATTCTTCCTGTGTTGAAGTGGAGTGGGGGGCGGGTTTCTAAAGCCAAAAGAAAAGCTTTTTAAAGTTGTTTGTGTTGTGGAGCTTTGAGTGTGTGTGTCCATGTGAGCTTGGGACACGTGCTGCTGTCACTTAACCTGTGACACAGTGCAGCAGTGGCTGGGTTACAACAGGAAGCAGTTTATCCAAGTACATACACATGCAAAAAACACACACCCTCACTTTCTCTTCCTAAGATACACACAACTCTATCCAACATAAGCATTCACAAACCCACAATTTAACTCCAATATACACATACACAAAATATGCAAAAACAGACGACTCACACACACACACAATATAAAAGAAACACAGCATCTTGCTTCGATCAAACTTATCCAGTTTGCCACACTATCACCTGGAGGGACATGTGTGTGTGTGTGTGTGTGTGTACTCAGATACGCACACTATGTTATTATTGAAGGGAAGCAAAGTATGACTCACCAAACTGAAGTCCCATTGAGAGCTTGGGGTCAGGAAGGTGAAAGAACTACCTCTCCTGAGAGGAGGCCTGAGAGAGAGGGAGAGAGAGAGAAAGAGAGAAAGAAAGAGAGAGAACAAGAGAGTGGCAAATGTTATGGGTATTAATGAAACTTGTTCTAAATGATCAACTTCATAACACATGAAAAACAACAACAAAAAAAAACAATGCACATTGCAGTAGCCAACACACACACACACAGATACACTTTGGTTCCACATTAATAAGGACCACAGATCAAGCTCAGAGTTGGACATCTGATAACACTTGGCTGGTCAATGAGCATTTGTAGCCCCAATCAAGTGCGCAGACCTCTGCTGACTGATTTACAGCTGAACCAACATATTGCCATAGGGGAAAAAAGTGTTCCTCTCAAGGTCTCCTGAGCATGTGTGTGCACTAGGTCTCCTGAGCATGTGTGCGCACTAGGTCTCCTGAGCATGTGTGCGCACTAGGTCTCCTGAGCATGTGTGCGCACTAGGTCTCCTGAGCATGTGTGCGCACTAGGTCTCCTGAGCATGTGTGCGCACTAGGTCTCCTGAGCATGTGTGCGCACTAGGTCTCCTGAGCATGTGTGCGCACTAGGTCTCCTGAGCATGTGTGCGCACTAGGTCTCCTGAGCATGTGTGCGCACTAGGTCTCCTGAGCATGTGTGTGCACTGTGAAACAAGGATACAAGGAAATTTTACTGTCACGTGCATATGATTACTGAGTGTAAAAAATGCACTGAAATTGTGTGTTTCTCAGCCTATTTGTGCATGGGGGGATTATGAAGAGGCAGGATAAAGTGGATATAGTGCATACAGTGCATAGGGGAGGTGGCTAAGGGCTGCATTAAGATGCGAATGGGGGTGGGGGGGGGGGGGATGATGTAAAAATGATGAATAGTGTTGACAAAGGGCAAGAGCTATGTGGCTTCCTTTTTTTTGGGGGGGGGGGGGGGGGGGGGGGAGATTATCCCACACATTATATAGTAGTATAGATAGTATAGCCAAAGCCCTACAGCTCTCTGCCAATACTGAAACCACAGGTGGTATGATTCAACCAACATGCAAAAGGAGATCTGGGAATCGGAATCCTAGTTGTCAGAAATATTGTGGTTTATGAACAATCCCCACTTCAACCTTACCACAGGTGTGTGTGTGTGTGTGTGTGTCTTTCCAGTGAAGAGGAAGGGTGTCAGCTGTGGTGTAGACTACCATTCATACAGATGAAGACATCCAGGCAGAATGTTATGCTACTAACATAGAACCACACAAGCATCCCAGAAGAAACATTAATTACAGGAAGAATTATGCCTACAGTTAAACAACAACAGTTTCTTAACCCATCAATACGTTAAGTCTGCTTATTCCAGTGAAGCCATCAGACACTTAAGAATCATCCGGACTGGAGATGAGTGTAGAATTCCAGAGACTACTGAGTGCTTCCTGTCATGTGAACAGCTATTAATTCAGAGGAACAGCAGAGACTGGGGCAGCCACATATTTCTCAGTCTCCACCTGACATAGCTTTCCTACCACACACAGACAGATAGCTTCCCATGTCATTCAGCTGTCAAACAACATGGTTGTGTAAATAGTGTGACATTCTTTGTGCGTGTGTGTGTGTGTATCTGGGCAATGGCAATACTAAGTCAGGTATTCACACAAGCATCCAGAGAAGCTCCAGAAACAGCCCACACACATGCACACCCAAAGGCATCTTTGTACAGCCCTACAGAAACATTCAAGGAACGAGGAGTCTGATATGGCACAATTAATTAAAGCCTGTTTAATCTTTCCGCCCCCAGTCTCATTCTTTCTCCGTCTTCCCTGCGTTCGTCACTGCCAATTTGCCTTACAGGCAGTGAGGAAACACTGATGACGACAGCGGCATCTTTACCATTAACACAATAGTTTGGAAGTGTCGCACTCAATAACAGATCTTAACCGCGCACACACACACACACACACACCTATCCGCACCTAAGGTGAGATTTGATTGATTGAAATGATGCGATGACCCGTGCAAACTAGGCCAAGTTAGTGACAAGACAGGGTGAGTCCCCACTGTGCCGGTGCTGATGACCCAGACTGTTATGCAGGACAGCCACTATGGATGGGTGGCACACAGACACTCAATGGCCATACACTTGTCCTTCCATTGATCCACTGCATTCAGTTCTGTGCTGAGCGGTGTAGCTAGTGCCCTTGTAGTTTAGTGTCGTATTTGTATCACGGCCATGCACCTGATATTGAAATGTCATGTAGAAACTAGGTAGGTACCTCACATGGGCTAAATCCCAATGTCCCCTCTAACCCTGAGCCCAGAGCCATCAAAAACTAAAAGCTGGTATGAATCATGAAGCTTACGTATTCATCTCTGAGGGTTTGGGGCTTAGGGCAGACATGGGACTGGCATTATCTATCAGCCATACACAAAAATTGAACGCTGGTCTTACTGTGTGTGTGCCTGTGAGAGAGACAGGATGCCATTTTTTACAGGTAGAAACACTGGCAGAAGAAAGCGCACGTTTAATTTGACTGGAGATTGGGTTCACTGGTACATTAGTTGGGGGGATTCATTTAAGAGTGAGGTGTGTGAATTATATGATGAGTGTGAGACAGAGACTTGACACACACCCACACTAACCGTCAATATCCTGTCGGAACAAACAGGCAACTGTTCCCGTAAGTGCAAAGGATAGCTTTTGCTTTCATTTTCAATCTCACAGTTATCTATTTGGAAAACTGCCCACATGATGAAACACCTACTAAATGATTTGCACGGATTGCACAAAAAAAACAACAACAATAATAAAAAAAAAAAAACACACACACACACACACAAGGCCTATTCGTATTCATACAGTATGCCCACAACTGCATCACGGGCGGGAAAATACAGTCTCCATTTTGACGCATTCTCTTCCTGTATGAATGAGCAAGACATGGGTTCCAATGGTGGGCAGGTTGGCGCCTTGCATAGAAGCTTCTGTGTACCATGCATTTCTGCACTATGGAGACTCAGAATCACTGTTGGCCCTATACGTCCAATACTTTTCTTCAGTCTATTATTAACTGGTATTAAAGTTTTTTTTTCTTTTGAAACGGTCATCTTACACAGCGAATACTTCAATGTTGTCTTGACTTTTACTGCCTGTGAAATCGTTGCCTACATGGAGAGCTTGAGATAAGAATGGCAGTGGTTTAAAACAGTCAAACATGTTTGACCACTGACACACTATCAAAGACCAGTTAAATCAAAGCACTCTTGGTGAACTTCAATGGCAGAACACATGGAAAAACACACACACGTAACTCACGTAAAATGGTCTTGTTTTCCCATGCTACCCAGGTCAGTTAAAAACGGGCAAAACATTGGCAAGGGCCATGGAAAGCCATGTTGGGAAGGGAAAATGGCACTCGCTGCCAACAACAACCCAAATATTTTTTTTTTCCTGTTCAAAATACCACCATATTACCCTTTGCCCTTGACCACATGCTGAGAGTTGTTTGGGCTCGTCTGTTTTTCTGGAACACTTCATACATACATACTCTCAAAATGAGCATGTGTCAGCTTATCTATGAGCTTTTAAAGGTCAGATGCTCTTCCATCAATACAGTGTAGAGCAACTTGGTGGGGGGTCTAAAAGTAGGCTGTAGGTTGTACATGCATTAGACCAAGCCTATACTTTCTTCTAGGCCAATATGGACAGCTCTGAAATATCAGCCTCTTTACACCCATCATGCCAAAGAAGATAATCGATATGTATAAATATATGCAATTTTTGTGTGTGCAAAAATTTGAAGGGAATAGGTAGGACATACATTTGTGTGTGTTTAGTATGGAAGGAAGCAAAACAAGTCATCTTTATGGCCAAGATATGAGGAAGGGTGCAAAGGCCACTTCTGCATCACATGCCTGTACTGCTCGCATGACGTATTTCAGATGTCGTCCCGTTACGGTATCTTGGTGGTGGTTTTGCAGCACACGCCCGTTGATTCAACAATTCACAGACCTACAGCGCCACTGTGCGGTGACTGGCATCATAACTGGGCAAAAGTGTTTTAGTATTAAGCATACACTGCAATGACTTTACGCCATGTTAGCGTTTACCTGCACTCACAAACCGGTTGGAAAACGTAATATTGTATTCACCTAAATAGCGCTCTAGCAATACTGATTGACCCATTTGGTTTACAGTTGAACTTGTTCTTGCACGCTTCCTTTACTGTCAATTAGCCTTAACTTTGTAACGCTAATAGACATCCCAACCTGCAGAAACTCATTTCAGGCCAGTTAATTGTTGTAAAAACTACACTGCATCGATGCTGTTTTTAACATAATACCACTAACTTACATTTCGGAAAACATGTTGTGGCCGACAGTTTGATTTGGGCGTTCAAATTAGACCGACAGGGTAGACAAACGTTACGAAGGTGGGCTATGCTAACTTTGTTAGCATAAAGTTAGCTATCGATAACCTAGCTAGCTAACATTAGAGTAAAACAGTAGTGTATCGTTAATGAGGCATCTTAAATCGACTAAAATTTCCATTAAAATGTACTATGATAAAACTGAACACCATCGTCAAAGTGTTCGCTTAACACGATGCAGGTGTTTCACCGAAGACAATGTAGGATACTTCAAAGTCCCCCTCCTCACCGTTTCGCATTGTTATTGATCTCGGGGGACGTTTCTGTGTCCAAGACTGTCGAATTTCTTTTCTTGGAGCTTCCTCTCCTTTTCGGCAGCTTACTCAGCTCCGGAATCTCGACCTGCGGCTCAGATGTTTCCTCCATTGAAAATCTGGACTAAATTTAGTGTAAACAAAATTTTAAGGGTGGTTAAACCTATAGAAATGACCAAATTTAGACTAGAAATGACAATAGACAGTGCAGTGTGCAAAATTCAAACTGATGCGGACGGAAGTTTGAATATGGCGGAAATATTGTAGTGACCAATGAGAAAAGGCCTCGGGCAAGGGTTGCTCGGAGACCAGAATTTATGGGAGGAGTTAATATACCCGGTAACAAAAGATACTCGAAGCAGTGAACTTTCGGGTCAAACTTGGGTGTGGAGGTTTTATTGTGTGGACTTGCATTCATGTTTGCCCATGTGCTCTGCCAGCTTGCTGAAGGTACTTTATTTTGCAATAAGAGAAGTTGCTAAATAGTTTTTCATAGATTTTTGTTGGCCTCTTTTTTGGACCAGCCTTGTCATGTCTCATAGACATACGATCCTCGGCTCATTTTGTGTTTATTTCTTTTTAATTGTGTTTATTTTCTTTTTATGAAAACTGACATGGGCAGTAGTGCACATAAATAGTATGCTACTTTGTCGCTTCATCTGTCATTTCACACTGATCTACATTTCCATCTTGGGTATTCTTTTTGCTTTTACAGACAATAACAACCTTGTAAATCAGGATAAAATATTTATTGATAGTAGTAAGACATTTTGACATACATGCAATCTCTCATTACAGAGTCTCCCAGCTACTGTCCACAGTCCAGAATGTGGTCTGGCCATGTCGGAACGCACCCTGGCCAGACACTGTCATTGTTGTGGTGTTAGGGTTAGGGTCCATTAGAGATGAAATAGTCAGTGGTTCCTTTGAAAGACTGTCACGGTCTGTGCTTAAATCTGTGTTGGATTAAAAGTAACACTCAAAGTATCAATAACCCCTCTGTCCATTTGAGACACAATTAATGAATTTTCCAATGCATTGATTCTCTTCTTATAACTTTTGCTCTAGTTGTTATGTCACGATCTCATACATTTCTATGAGAAACAGAACACTGGGCTCTATGTCATCTAGATTAGGCCTATCTGTGCCACGTTTCCCTAATGTACCCACCTAGATGCCCTAATTGGGCGCCACATCTGTTTGTCCTTGTTTCATACTTTTCATGTGAAAAGGTGCTGATCGTGTCACTTGGCATGGCACTGCAGAACAGAATCATGGCATTATGGCTGTATTATGTTATCATTGACAGACAGTAGTTTCTCCTAGCAAACCAACCTTCCAAACCATGTCTGACTATTTGCATGTCTAAAAATAACTGTGTGCTCTCTCGTGGTTTGATATTACACATTTGTTTGCAGAAATAAACTACACTGCTGAATTTAATGAAAATACTGAACAGTACCCGCCCGTCTTAGCTTTCTCCTCTCTCGTAGAGTGAGATGTTCCAGGACGTTTCAAAGGAGGTTGTTTACAAGAACTGGTCCCATGTGAAGCCACACTCTGGTGAGAAGACGGAATTACATCAAAAATATTTCATGGTGTGCAAAGATGCATTTGCACCTTGACATCATGTAGCCTATGCTTTGCATGGTACTCAATAGTAATGGTTTTGAAATGAAAATAAAACTATTACAATATGGTTCAAAATGATTAACCAGACACTTGTTTATCTAGACAAAACAACAGATTGGCACAACATGTTTAAAACAGCTTTATATGTAAGTTAAGTAGGTTATATCTCAGGATGCATGCATCTATCTATGTTTAAGTAGGTTATATCTCAGGATGCATGCATCTATCTATGTTTCCATGTTCTCTTGGCAAGCCTTTTGTTTTTGGTAGAATTTCTGACCCAAGAAACCCGAGGGCCTGTTTGAAATTGTCTGTCCTATCTTTCACTATCAACTTTAACTTGACCTTGTTGGAAATGGGGTCAAGGAAAGATGTAAAGATGAATTCATGGACTTAGGAAAAGACAACAGTGACTTTAAGGGAATCCAAATCCACTTACACTTTCAGGAATGCAAGTGTTAAGAACTATTACGCACACACACTTCAGGAGGTGTTGGCAACAGTTCACTGTGTTATTCTTTCACTAATACCTGCTCTTTGTTGTTTGCTTTTTATAAGTCAACTAGAGGCTGACAAAGTCAAGGGTAAGCAGTTATCCCCAGCCTGGATTTGAAAGCTAATTGCAGGTCTCTGATACCAATCCAAAAGGTTCAGAAAGTTAAGTTCTGTATTTGTCTTGGCAGCTCATAGTCTATTTGTTCATGTCAGATGATGGCTGATTGTCACCTAGGAATTGGCAAAACCAAGATGGGAAAAAAATGAAACTTGAGATATGGTTAGAATGTTTTATGGGTACTTGGGCAATCCCATGATTTATACGTCCAGTGTTTAGGTGTCTTAGAGTGACTTACAAAGTTATCCTACATTATGATACACAACCATGCATGTGGAGGATATCAAGTCAAGTCAGGAAACTAAAATGCCATATTGCACTTGTGAAAATAGACTTTTCCAGGGAAGCATGAAATCACTTGAAATCACAAATATTCAATTTATTCAATTTTGTAATGTGCTCTGTCATCAGTACACTAACATGACAGTGTTGAAGTGACAGTACTTGAGAACAGCCGCTGAACTTTGTTGTTACACCTGATAACCCACCATGAATCTGAGATGATCTTAAAAAGTCCAAACTGAGTAAGTTCAGTTTGTTGTGAAATGTTATTAAAAACTAACCACAGAAGCATGTTGGGAGGCATATGTGGGTTTTAAGGTAATATATCTTTTTGAGCAGTGTTACGGCAGCCACTTAACAGGTTCCGTGAGTTCTGATGATCATTAATAATCATTTGCCTGTACTTATGATTGAAGTTCTCCAAAGCAAATGTTGCCCAATATCAATGAGAATGCGTCAGACCAACAATAGAGTGTGCGGGTGTAAGAGAGGACTTGCCCTGTGGCCTAAACAGTCTACAGTATTTCCAGTATTTGTTATTCCAGTTCCAATTCCAGTTATTGTTATTCCTCCTCGCAAAAAAGGTGTTTTGTTCCTAAAACACAATGACAATAAACCTATTGTCCTTTGAATAACCTACACAAACTCACCTTGCACTCGATCGTGTTTTTAAATATCAATACTCAGTTCACAGCAAGCGCTGGGAAAATTGCTGAATCAGCATCAGTGTGCTATAATGGACCCAGATCTGCACTTTGCAGTTTTATGATGTCATCAGGTCATATAATGTACAAACTGTTTAGTAACAGAAACAAGTATTTTAGATAGGTAGACATTTTAGGTCCTGGCTGCCACAGTTTTGCCCTTGAGCAAAGGCACCACTCTAAGTTGCTCTAGGGGAGACTGGCCCTGTACAGTTGATGGTTGACAAAATGTAAGTTGCTTTGGATAAAAAGTGTCTGCTAAATACATAAATGTAAATGTAGATATCATACAGTAAACACTGCCCATCCCTGCCGTCACCTGTACAGGTGGGAGAGTTTGTGGATGGAGATATTTTGCAGGGCTGTCGGTGGTCATATGGTCATCAGTGGTCTGCAGTGGGTTGTTGGTGATAAGCAAGGTGGTACGGTCATGGTAAAACTGAGAAGCTTTGTACATGAGCGTGACCCGACACCTCTGCAACACGGTGCGGTCCTTCTCCTCAGCCATGCGCTTGCACTCCTGTTGCTCAGCAAACAGCTGGAGGGGAGAGGTGAACAGAAGAATTGGGGGGATGGAGGAAAAGGGGCTTTAAATATCAGAAAACAGGAACATTTGGGGAGAACTTGTGTGTGTGTGTGTGTGTGTGTGTGTTGCATGGGCTAAAGGAGTGTGACAGACTGTAGGTAAGGAGAGTGGAGGTAGAATGCAAAGAATGAAAAAAATAGGGTTGGGATAAAGGTACAGGACAAATAAAAACGAAATTTCTTGTCACTTTGTTTAGAGGTATGTGCAATTCAATTTAATTCAATTCTGTTTGCGCCTTTACAATAGTATTGTCTCGTGGCACTTCACAGAAGGAGCACCCAAGAGCAACAGGGACAAGGAAAATCTCCCTTATGTTTAGTTAGTCTAGGAAGAAACCTTGGGCAGATCCACAACTCAAGGGGCTAACCCAACTGCCAGAGGTCATGGTATGCCATGGTATCGGCATGATAGACTACAAGTTGGCTATGGTATTAGCTAAGGTTCATAATAGTTCCAGAGTATTATCCCACTTTGCATTACATGGTAGTCAGTCCTAAGGTGGTTATCAGGAATTATGGCTGGACAACGTAACAGCGGCCAGACATAGTGTCAAACTCAAAGGAATGAGATGGGTCATGTTGTGCATCTGTTTGCTTGCCAAACCTTTATGGATGAAGGCCCCTTCTGAGACACCGAAAGCTGACTGAGCTGTGATGTGTGCTCTGCCCTCAAAATGTTGCAGATCTCCTGAGAATCTAAGACTGGTATACAGCATTCACTTCCGTAAAACACTCAACCACAATTCAAATCCTAATGTTGAGTTATAGAAACAGTGACAATCAATCACTCTTGCCTTTTATTTTGGCTATTTGCATTTGTAAGACCATTTCAGTCTTTTTCCATACGTTTGTAACTTGTTTTATGTGCCTAAGTGCATCTGATACAGTAATTTCAGTCAGAGCATACCATCTTATATCTTACATGTTACATTGAGAAAGCTCTTTTCAGTTAGCAACCTTGCAGAGGCCCCTTCAGAAAAAGACACTTTGTTTCCACAGACCTACAGACCTACACATGACCGTCTTGCTCCACATCAGTTTTTCAACCGTCAGCCATGGCACAATAAGCAGAGAAGAAAAGCTTGTCTGTTGCCATAGTGACAGTCTAGTGTCCTACCTTTGGCCCGTTGGTAGATCTTTTTGAAGAATTTACTCTCCACAGATTTGCTACAAACACAACTCCCAGTTAACACAAAGTTTGGCTTGGCCTCATCATGTAAGACAAGTCAGAGTTGTTTTCAAGTCATTGTCAAGAAACCAGATACACATATACCAAGGCTAGACCACAAGCACTAACTTTGACAGACCTGGTTATAATAATAATAATATAAAAAGAGCTTAGGTATTTATACAATATAATAGTTATAATTAGTCAGTAGCCAGTACTAGTGTAACAGGCAACATTTAGGCTGTAAATGTTGAATCTGTCTTCACAGAATATGGCCTAGTCATTAACAATGTAATTCTGGTGCACTGAAGTTATTGAAAAATTACACACAGGTAACACTTTAGGTATAAGACTTCTAACAGGTCACAACAGGTATGTATAACAGGCAATAACAGGTAATAGATTAGCACATTTCATGTGTTTGTTGAGCTGTGAGGGGTAGTGTCTTACTTTTCCATAGTGCTGTTTTTCCACCATGTATCGCCAGATGAAGAATGCTGACTAGCAGACCCAAGGTCAGAATGACTGGCAGTCACTGTGCAACCACTGTGACGTCATAGACGGTTCCTTTCCCAGAGGCTGCATTTGACCTTGGCCCCACCACACAACCCACACACGATCGACATCATTTCAAAACCCGACCAATGCACAATGAACACTGCCATCACACAGGGATTATGAGCGAATTCATTTCACTCTGTGCTCAGTGGGTTCACTGTTTATTCACAATGATGAAAAGGCAAAAGGATCATTAAAAAAACCCTTCAAATCCACAGGGTCTATTGAATTATTTAACTGAAATTCTTATTGTCTGTTTGCTATCCTGGCCTTTCACATGTGATGGATTGGTTGACCTTCCATTTCCCCTTCCTTTTGTCTCTATTTACTTGTTAAAAATCTCCATTTCTAGAAGCATCTTGTCCTATTTTTATGAGCTATTACCAACGCTCACCCCTGGAAAAGTAGGTCACCCTCCAGGTACAGTTCATTAGAGTCTATGGAGCTCAGTGTTGAAGAGCATCGAACAGAACACCAACATCTACACCGAGGCTTAACCAGTTATATGAGCGGCCCCTGTAACCCTGAGGAGAATGAAAACAGAAACGACTTACCGAATGACCTTGATTTAGTATATACAGTTTCATTGTTGAGAGAGAGAAAGCACTTAGTTGCCATGGTGTGACAACATTCAAATGTGTGACATTTACTTCTGTCCTGCCTTCTCTTTGTCTGCCTCTACAGCAAGTAGGCTACTATGTGGCCTTTTCCCCGGAGTCATCTTACAGAGTGTGTGTGGGCGTGCAAGTGTGTGAATACAAAACGCCACACTGTGTAGACAGAAGCTCATCATCAGAAACAGATCACACACGCACACACACACACACTCAATATTAGGAGCTGTGTTTTGCCAACCAATTCTCTTGTCCACTATAGCTCATTCTCCCGTTTTACTCAATACATTTTACCCAGAGTTCAGCACTCTTTATTGGAACAAAGTGTTCCTTCTAATCTGTCATGAACGTCACTCTAACATTGGACATTTAGTCACAGGCATTTCATATAATGCAATGTAAGAAAGTAACAGCCTTTTTCATCAGAAAACAAAACTCTACCTACTAAGCACTATACAGCATGCTTTGATAGTTAAAACGTTAAAATAGGTCAGGTTCTAGTGCATTACTTATTAATGTAATATAAACAGATGACACTAGATGGCAGTGCTGGCATCCTGTATGAAGAGGCTGCAAATGAATGAAGGGAGTGAGGAGAATACTTGTCTTAAAAAATTTTATTTAGTCATACAAATAGTGAGATTAAGAAATAAACCAAAGCCACAGTGAGACAGAGAGAGAGAGAGAGAGAGAGAGAGAGAGATCCAAATCATTCTTTTCCAATTTTTCACAATTTAGCTGCCAGTTTAGCTCAATTCAGTTCAATTCATACAGATTCAAATGAATAAACTTGCACTGATAGTTCACCATTTCAATAGTTCTCTAGTTCATGTTGAGTTCATTCCACATTTCTTAAACAATGAGGGGAAAGGTCTTTTGTAAATCAAACTTCATAGATAGATAGATAGATTGACAGATAGATAGATTCTTTTATATCCCATAGAATCCTACAGGAAATGGAAGCATAACAGCAATGTTAAAGTCATTTCAGGTTCTGGTAATAGGACAGTGGTGACAATGACATAGCTTGCTAATCAAAGCCATTGTGACATGTTTCATCTTAACCAAAACAGTAATTTAAAATCTCACAAGAAGCTATAACCAGCTTGTTAACTAGTTCTAGTTACAAGCTAACCAACTGTTTGGTTGCACAACACTGACAGTTGATATATTGTTATGAAGTCTATTATGGAATCTCTGTTGCTCTTCAGAGAAAAGCTCTGTTGTAGTTATGTCAGTATGGAAACTCTGTTGCTGTAGTTACTGCATCTACAGTAGCTCTGTTATTGTGGCTGTGATGTCTTTATGGGAGCTGTGTGATTGTATTAGCCTTGCTGTCAAGTCCCTGTGATGTCTCCTC
>PYXC01002107.1:830000-832500 GCA_015244755.2 Tenualosa ilisha
TACATTGATTAAGCTAGGAAATGATAACAGCAACTATGTACGACATTCCTGTGATGACTATGTTGCAATCTACTTGAGAAATCTAGTTAAAAAGGAACGTGCGTCATTTCAATTCTCAATCAAAATTTGAGAATTGAAATAAAAAAAAGTTTAATCATTTTATCAAGACTGATAATTAATATCTCCATCTCTGAAGAATCCACACCAGTGAGGTAACAGTACTTTCATGTAAGACTGATATTTGCACAGATGATCCAATCATGCCTCTCCATCTCATGGTCCTGAAGCTCTGACTGGTTGGGATTTTGTACGGGTTCAGGCCGAACCACTAAGTGTTTAAATGATTCTGTTTCTGTCTGAATTCAGAACACTTTTATTAAAAAAAGAAATGTGGTGTAAACCAATGCATAGTCCAGTTGTTCAAATTTTTATTACAATACAGAATGAATTGTGAACCAGCAGCTAACACTAACTGAATGGGGCATAGAAACCCACTTTCAGCATTCTTTTCCTGTGCCCCATTCAGTTCATGTTAGCTGTCAGTTTGTTATTCGGTCTACACTGTATCCAATTGTATTTTTGTCTTTTGACCTGTGACCTTAAACAACAGGGCTATGGATTGATTTTACGCCAGATTTCTCCTTTAAGTTTACACCTTTCATTTATGCCACAGTTCTCCAGCTTTCTTCCTGTTTCCTTCCCTCATTTTGTCCAATCACGTGTCTCTTCTCCTATGACCCTATCCCTGACAAAACCAGGAAGTCAGCTGTGCAACTATCCATGACTACTAACTTTAGTCACCTAATCATCTTTGTAGCCAGCTGTATTCTACAATACCACAGCTACCTAAACATGTAGCACACAATCTTTTCTTTAGCTGGTTTGACCAGCATGAATGGTGATGTGGGCTTCTCAAAAGTGGCATAGACAGAGATGGTTTCAGAAACAAAACTGAATATACTCACTAAGGTTTTTCACTGCATGAAACAATGTTGACGTCACGTAAACAGGGCCAAAACCACACCCACATGCCACAGTTTCTGTATGAGCATTAATTTAATGCCTTAGAAGTAGGTGTGTCTTGCCAGACAAGCCAGACTATAACATCAAAATCTATAGTCTGGCCACGACCAATAGACCGATATGTCCTTCTTTGAAACAAGGACTTGAGTGCCTTTTTCTGCTCAACCTTTAAAGAAAAGCCCAAGTCTAACTCTTCCAAAGTCAGTGCCAAAGCTGTTTCAAATGACCTCAGTTTTTCTTTTTAGTTGCTTTGCACCACCACAGCCCTGTTATCATTGTGCTAAGCCCGCCCAATGACTCTCTACAAAGATATAGCGTTGTAATTGGTCCGACTAAGCCTTGGAGGGACAACCAGCAGCTTCTCAAAACTGATACAGCCGGTATTTAGCATTTGTATGATAAGCTGCCAACAAGGTTAGCAATAATAGCTAATGTTAGGCTACAATCTTGTGGAAATGTTCATCTAAAACAGTCCTTCTTAAATAGTGGGGTGCGCGTATGACCATGGGGAATATGCTTTTCTTTTGCTATACTAGAATAGTGTAATTGCACAGTAGCGCTGTCATTGTCAGAGTGTGCGCAGGGAGCATTAGCTCTATGGTGTAGTAGTTTTTTGCACTTAGCATCCTTAGTTATAACAATTTTATAGACAAATGATACTATTTATAGTTGCGGCGGAGAGTGGGGGGCATGAAATGTTTTGTTCTTCCTAGGGGGGGTGTAACAGGCGGTGGTAGCGTCGCGGTTAAGGAACCTGGCTAGCATGCTAGTAGCCTGAAAAAAGTTGTGGGTTAGAATCCCAGCTGCCAACGTTGTGCCTCTGAGCAAGGCACTTAACCCTAAGTTGCTCTAGGGGAGACTGGCCCTGAACAATTGATAGTTGACAAATTGTAAGTCGCTTTGGATACAAAAGCGTCTGGTAAATGCATAAAAAAATTAAAAAAAAAAAGAATTGAGAAGCACTGACCTAAAGCAACACTGCTTAATACATTACAATCCTAAACTCGGGTAAGTGCAGCTCAAATTACTCCACTTGGGACAGCCCTTACCTGCCGAAATTCACACACTCTCTCAGCAAGTGCGCAGCGCTCATAGTGCACTGTATTGAAGTGCATTCACAAAGTATGTGGACTGGAACACACTCTTCCATGTCTCTGATGCTACTGACTAATGGATTAACTCATAGCTGAAGGAGATAAGAAGTGAAACGAGTTTTGGAAACACTCACACACAAACACACTAATCTTAAAAGAAGACATGAAACTGTTTATAATTTGATGAGCTATTTCATGGACAAACACACACACTTACACACAAAAATGATGCATTCAAACACCATTGAGTTGCAATTCTATTTATGAAGTGTCTGATGTCATCTGATGTCATCTGATGTCATATGACACCTGACCTTTGCACACAATGTACTGATTGGCATCTGAACAGACACCCACAACACACACACACACACACACACACA
>PYXC01002107.1:847500-857500 GCA_015244755.2 Tenualosa ilisha
AAGTGTTACTTTAAAATTTTAAAACATTGTTCATTAAAGCTGTGACTAAATATCTTTGTGGAGAGTGTTAACATTAAATCATTACACTTGTGGTCATTAGTTGGTTTATTGCAATTTCTTAACAATTTTTTATGTGCTCAGCTGTTTTCTGTAGTCTTACTTTATTTAGTCAGTCTCTCTCCCAATCTCTCATTTACTGTCTTAAAAACGAACTTACCCTCTCAAAGTCTCTCCTTTACGCACATTATTTATAAATCAATGAAACTATCAATTGTCCAACCAACCAACCAACCGCAACTAATCAGTACTGCCATTGCAATTATGCAGAAATTGGTTATAAATCGACCAAACAAATCAACCAAATGAATTAGTCAACCCCCGTTTCCTTGACCGCTGACTTTCCTCATCTCTCCACACGTGTTTCCGTTTCTATTTCACACGGCATCTTGGACTTGACCAAACATCCCATCTCACCAGTAACAGTGGGGTGAAAGAGAAAAAGCAAGCGTTTCAGCAAGATTTTAAAAAGACTGCGTCAAACACCGATCAACTTCAAGGAGCAAAGCAAAAGAAACACTTTCAGCTCATCTGTCGCACTGACAAAACAAGCAGAAAGACAGACACACAGACAGACAGATAGATAAATAGATAGATAGATAGATAGACAGACGAACAGACAGCCAACAGATAGATAGATAGATAGATAGATAGATAGATAGATAGATAGATAGATAGACAAACAGACAGCCAACAGATAGATAGATAGATAGATAGATAGATAGATAGATAGATAGATAGATAGATAGATAGATAGAAAAAGGGATGACTTACAAAGCCCATCTCATTTGTGGTTCCACTACTACACGCAGCACTGGTAACGGATGTTCCTCCCATCCTGGCCAAGGGTGGGTGCACTCTTTACAGCTGTCAATCAAACCAGGTGTCCCTTAGTGACGAGAGGAAGGAAAGTGGAGCTCAGTGGCGGGTCAAGGAGAAAGCACAGGAGTGCTCAGCTCAGGGCCAACACATGTCATACTGGAGAGAGAGAGGGAAACAGAGGAAGAGAGAGAGAGAGGGAGGGAGGAGTGGAGAGAGAGAGTGGGAGTGGGGAGGGGAGGGAGAGAGACACAGTCAGTCATCTAACAGGTCTGTTCTTTCACTTGAAGCTTGCTTGCTCTCTCTCTCTCTCTCTCTCTCCCTATTCTCTGGCTCTTTCTCTTTTCCTTCTCACACTCTCTCACCCTCAGATTTGCACCATACTGTTTGTTTTTAAGGCCTCACTTTAATTTTACTCAATACTCACTCACATTCAGTTAATCTTGAGTGCATACAATTCAATCTCTCTCTCTCTCTCTCTCTATTTCACTCTTCTTTTTCATCACACTCTTTCTCCTGAAGTTTATTACAAAATGAGTCATGCCAGTTTTACCAGTGACTGACCCCTGGGATGTTGCTATGGTGACGCAGCATTGCGAAGTGCCAGCTCTTGCGAACTGCCTTGAACTGGACTACAAGAGGGCAGCCAATCAGGAAAGACTCAGGCCTGTAAGCCAGTCAGATTGCTGATAGCAACCAGTGGAAACTAACAAAGATTCTAAAGTGGCTCCACAGATAATAGTTGAACCAATCAGAAACTTATTGCCCGTGTGGGCCATCAGCTTCTGTTTACAAGCAATACCCAAGTAATGGATGCCTTGTTATCCAACCTGTCTGTCTGGTACAGAAGAACACACACACACACACACACACACATAGTCAGCATGACTAAGGCTTTATTCTAAAATTATCTTTGGCATTTACAAGGTATTGCCAAACAGCGGCAAACATGACTAAGTGTTCAGTCCACAAATAGTTCTCACTAATCAGTAATAGGTTACTGTTACAGTTCGGAGAACTGTCTGTGCCACACTAATAGTTAAGAGATTATGAATGAAAATGAAATTAATGTAAATAAAGAAGTTCAGAAAAGTCCAGCAAAGCACTTTAGATATAGAAATTGTACTGCTGTAATAGTTGCAATCAGTTTGGCCCTCCATGAAACAGCAACCAGCCATTTGGTCCTTTGGGCTTTGTCTTTATATGTTATTGTACATGTACACTGAGGAACACTATAAGCATTTCAGGTGCTCGTTTTCTTGAAGTGTGTGTGTGCGTGTGTGTGTGTGTGTGTGTGTGTGGTGTGTGTGTGTGTGTGTGTGTGTGTGTGTGTGTGTGTGCGTGTGTTCCGTATACGGTTTCATCGGGCATTTTGTGTATGTGTGTGTGTACGCACGACTAAGCATGCAAGTGTGTGTGTGTGTGTGTGTGTGTGACAAAACAGTTTAATGTTATGATTCAGTCAGAATGATTGTGGACAAATTCAAGTCAGCTGAAATTACAATTTTTCATATTTGCAGATGACAGTCATACTGACACTGCACTTAATAATATAGAAACAATGCAAATTGACACCACAAAATCAGAAATGTCAAAATTTGGTAAACACAACTTCTGTGTCAAGGACCAAAACTTTGGGCCATGACTTTATATGTACAGTTAAACTGATAACAAGAGTGTGGTTTGGTTATTTCTTTTAAGAAGACACAAAAAACATAAACGCATCCACACACACACACACACACACACACACACACACATACTTACACACACATACTTACATACACGCACAATGGGAGGAAGAGTGAAAGAGAGAGACAGATTTCATTTTATGATACCATAAGTAAACCTGGTTTAGAGGTGTTCATATTGAAAAGCCCACAAATAGTTCATCTGAATCATGTTGACTTTACAGACTGCTAACACACATCAGTCATTTAATAAAGAACTTTGAGGAAATGAACAACAAATGAAAAATCACAGCTAGACTTCACATAAGACACACACACACACACACACATATGCATGTGATGTCAGTTTGTGAGGCAACAAGCTCAACACTCTACTCTTGAGGCTAAAGGTGAGTGAGTTGGTCAGTCTCCAGGCTGATGTAACTTAGAGAGTCTTTTACACACTCTGAGAGAACAAAAAGAGAAAAGACGCACACACAAAAACACATACCACATCAAATGATTCTGTTTTCATACGCACATACTGTGAACACACTAACTCACAACACACTAACCACATCCAGAGACAGATTACAATCATGAAATGTGTGCATCTGCATGATGAACAAACACCCCCCACCCCCGCCACACGCACACACACACACACATACAAATTCTTATACAAAAACAAAACCTAGTGCTGCTGACATGACTGGCGAAGCTTGTGCTACTGTATTGCCAACTGTAGGACCACACAGGGGAAAAAAAAACTCTTGAGTATCAACACCATGGCATCCTCTAGTGGAGAAAAGTTGAACTACACCAACAAATACCATCCTTGATTTATTGAGACTTGACAGATGAGAAGCCCTCGAACACAGAGCCAAAAAAACACCCCAAAACGCAACTTCTTTAGTCTATGGAAGCCGCAAACTGAACTGACAAAACAACACACACACACACAAAGAAGTGCACACAATGGCATGCACGCACACTTGAGTCTAAAACAAGTGGACAGCTTCTTACATAACAATGTACAAACAGGACCACAGGACAGAAAGAGACAAGTGGTGGTAGAGGAGGGCAGAGAGAGAGAGAGAGAGAGAGAGAGAGAGAGAGAGAGAGAGAGGCAAAGAGGGGAGATTGGAGAGGGAGAAAAAAAGGGCAGAGATGGAATGAGAACAGAGAGAGAGTGAGTGAGAGAGAATGAGGACACTATCATGGGGCCACAACAGCTATGAGAAAGAGAGAGAGAGAGAGAGAGAGAAACAAACAAAAACAGGATGGTTATGGGTTTTACACCGAAAGTAACTGAAGTATATTGCAATGGCTTTCCAGTCACACAAAAGCACGCAAACACAATTGTTTGAAACTGACACACACATAAGCGCACACACACAGCCTCAGAGATACACACACTGCTGTAGGCTACAGTAGCACTGGGTCGTGACAGCAGCAGGGACAAGGGTACAAATAACTTTCCCCACCCACCCACACACACACACAGATACACACACACAAACCCATACACTCAGATACACACACACAAACCCATACACTCAGATACACACACACAAACCCATACACTCAGATACACACACACAAACCCATACACTCAGATACACACACACAAACCCATACACTCAGATACACACACACAAACCCATACACTCAGATACATGCACACAAACCCATACACTCAGATACATGCACACAAACCCATACACTCAGATACATGCACACAAACCCATACACTCAGATACATGCACACAAACCCATACACTCAGATACATGCACAGGCACACATACACTTACACAACACGCATTCATATACAACCATATGGAAGAAAAGGCTTTGAAGATGCTGTCACCTTTTTTGCTTTATCTACAGTAGATTTGTATCTGTTTGTTTTGGTGATCTGCCACAGCCATGAACTGTGACAAAATACTAATCAAGTACTCATCAACATCTTTTTATTAAAACTAGAAATTTAGAGTTTTAGAATTAAAATTTATTTAAATTCTAAGTTAATAAATGTAACATTATTACACTAAGATATACAGTATACAGTGTCCGTCATATACAGATTTTTGCACAACATATTTTTTTCCCCTAAGGAAAAGGGATAAGAAACGAATCACATGTCTACACAAAAACATTTTGGGTTCCTTTTTTGTAAATGATGGAAAGTTTTTAGGTTTTATGTGGGACTGCAAACAATAGCAGAGAGGATTAAAACCAACTTAAGACCACTAGGGTGAATACAAACTGTACAGGCAAATTGATCGTTGAAACCAAAATTAAAATCTAGCAATCTACTGGGAAATTGATTGGCTGACTCATTTAACTGAGGTGTCTGCTTCCCTCAATAAACCACCAATCAATTAATGACAAATCAAATCAATTCATCAAAATCAAATCAAACTGTCACAATTCGTAGTCTCTCATTTTTGTTGATGAGACTCTACCCAGTTTTAAAACCAGTGAAAATTTTATACTTTTTAAAAATGTATTTTATTTTGCATCTTTCCAGACAGTAAAGAGAGACAGGAAGTGAGTGGGAGAGAGAGAAGGGGTAGGATCAGGAAATGCAAGGCAAGGTTGGATTCGAACCCAGGCCCCCGTGGGCACCTGGTCCGTTCATATTTTGGGCTCTGCCATCAGTTTCTCAATAGCACCAAAAATGTCATACTATTAATCTCTGAAAAAACGTATTATGCAGAAACAGATGGGAAAAGGTGAGGTAAAGTATTTGGTGATGTAAAGTATTTGTGTGTGCAAGCATACAAGTGTGTTTGTGTATTTGTCTGAGAGCTCTGCCTAGGGCTGTCCTTCAGCACATTTTTTGTCCATGTGTGTCCAGGCATGTATTGTGAAGCGCTGTGTGTGTGTGTGTGTGTGTGTGTGTGTGTGTGTGTGTGTGTGTGTGTGTTTTAGCCACCGATATAATGAGTAGTAAACTTTGCCAAGCGCCTGCCTACGTGTCTGGCACTAGACATGGGCAGCCACAGGCCTTAGCCAAATAAAGATCCGGAAGTCAACGCATCCCAGGTCCACTGAGAGCCCCTGACCTGAAGACAGATCTGCTCCTGCTCTGCGACTCTTCCTCCTCCTCCCTCCCTCTCCCTCCCTCTCTCCGTGGGAAATAAAGCCTGGTCATGATGACTTTGCTTTCCATCAGGTGAGGAGGTGGAGTTACTTTCGTGTGCATGAGTGTGTGTGTGTGCGCGCGCTCGAAGGGTTTCAGTATAGGTCTGATGATAGATCAAGCAAGAATAAAACGTACATACACATACACACACTAATGCACACAAACACACACACACACACACACACAGCTATTTGTTTGTTCTTCATTTGTTTAGTGCAAAACTTCCCAAGAGGGACTTAAGCAACCAGCCGGAAGCTTTGGCACCATTTGGTCCAGTGGCTGGGCCAGCTGCCTCGAGGTCTGGCCCTTTCCTGTACAGGCATAGACGAGCACACATAGCTGCTAATACTGAACATGAGAGGCCACATCAGTGGTCATACCATCACTCTCTGCTGTCAGTTGCGATATACAGGAAAGGAGAACACTTTGTGCAGTCAATCAGACTCCTATCAGACCTATTTCAGTAATAACATTACACAAAACATTCAGGAAAGCACAGACATTAATAATGAAACCAGCGTTAGAAACTACCGGAACACACATTATAACCTTTGTAACCATCTAATCTAGTAATAATCAAAACTCTACAAGAGGTTATTTCCTGCACGTAAGTGATGGAGACGGCCAAACATGATTTTCTCTACAACAGCAAATTTGTCAGCGCTGCAATCTCATACAAAGAAAGCCTTCACCACTGAAAGACAGCTGAACACTTGGTGTTGCTAAGTGAGGCTAGCCACAGAAGCTAACTGACTGATCCACTGTAAATGGTCTTTTGTGTGGACAATATTGGGCAGGCCCAATAAAACGGTTCAGCAAATATAAAATCCATTAATGATTCACACATGATTTGCATTTGCTGAGGTGTAATGTTTGATTTATGAACACACAGTCACATGTAGAGCTGCTTTAAATCTCTGAATGGTAACTGGATATGATGCTATAAACTGATGGTCGCAATACTAGATTTCACATAAATGCACGCATAAGTAACATGGGGTTTAATTGCGGACAGATCCAAAGTCAATAACACAGGAGTTAAGAGGGACTATGCTGGGGTCAATCTCAGTCAATCTCAGGGTCTGGGTGGGAGAACAGAGTTATATTCAAACACATGGCTAAACGCATTGATAGCTATTCATGGGGCATAAACAGGTAGTATACCCCCAAATTTTCAAATTCACATTTAGCATTTCCAAAAAGAGTAAAGGTTTCTTTAAGATGTGTGTGTGTGTGTGTGTGTGTTTGTGCATGTTTATGAGTGTTCATAAGGAAGAAAAAGGATGTATTGCGAAATAATAACTAACAGATGAAATTTTCATTAGGGAGCTAAATTATGCTAACTGGACCATTTCATCCTATGTAGGCTACCGGAAGTGCAATTTAGGTAATGCACTCTCTATTCACAGTCTTTTTAGTAAACTGCCTGCATGAAAATTCTCAATGCTTCCGTTCAAATGAGGCCCTGCTCGAAATGCTATTTTTGCCATCATCAGTGGTTTAGAAATAGCCATTTCTATTGCTGTGGTGAGACCCTCTGACAGCGTTAGCATTATGGGCCATTTGCTATAGCTTAAACAGTCTCGTTTGTCATGTATCCGATTCGTATCATTTTGCTCCTAACCAAAAGTTTAAACTTGTTGTTATCCAGCAACACACTCAGGATAATGTGTGTGTGTGTGTGTGTGTGTTAAACTCCAGAGGGGGCAGCTCCTTACAGACTGGAGACTCAGCTGAGCTCTCTGTCTCTCCCTCTGGCTCAGGGGAAGAGGCTATGAGGAGGGCTAAAAATGGCCGCCAAGCCAAGTCCCTTTTTATCAATGTAGGCCAATCAGGAAGTGAGAGATGGCATGCAGTAAAGGAGCTGGAGACAGAACGTACCCTCTGTGTGTGTGTGTGTGTGTGTGTGTGTGTGTGTGTGTGTGTGTGTGTGTGTGTGTGTTTGTGTCCGCCTGTCTGTCTTTTCAGCATGAGGAGATGGAGAACTGATGATAATCTTTATAAAATCAAATGCTAAATCTGACACCCTGCGGCAAACATAAACACACTTGTGTGTGACAATGAAAACAGACACACAAAAGGCTGAGTATACTTCCAAAAAGGGCAGGACTACTTGAAAAGTCCCAATGTCCACTGACAAGATGTGCATATCCAATGTAGAGAAAGTATGCCATTGCCGATTGGTGTGTTTATCCACACTTAAACACATATGCACACACACACACACAGATAACGTGAAAAACTTCTTCATTTTGTCATTATTCAGAGTGTGGCCACTGATGCATAATGAAAAAAAAAAAAAACTAAACTATCACACTGACATACTGTACATATGTAGGCTACTCAGACCCTTCAGATAAGACTTTATAAAGCACCTTTGGCACTGATTACAGCCTGGAGACTTTCTTTGGTAAAATGAGGAGCTTTGGTTTCTGGGAATTGAGGATTTTCTGACAGTCTTCTTAGCAGATGCTGTCATCCTCTGTCATGTTGGAATGGGTTGGTGGATAGCCACTCATAGAGTTCCACAGGTTTGTCGCCATAGGTCATGCATCGTGTAGGTCATTGGTTCTTAAACTGGGATCTGGGGACCCCCAGGGGTCCACAACGCATTGCCAGGGGATCCGTTAAAAAGTTGGTTACAAAAGCATCTAGCATCTAACAGAACAAATGGATATAAGCCTTTATGGTTAAATTTGTGTTGCGATTATGAGAGGTTCTTGGAATTTTTTCTACTCCATGAGGGGTCCCTAGTCCAATAAAGTTTGAGAACCTCTGATGTAGGTCATCAGCTAGACAATAGCTAGCTCACTTGCTAACACGCTTGATCCCCAATCCAATGCGTGAGTTGTGGAACTGAGGTCGGGGTAAATGAAGGGCTGTGGCAGTGGAAGTGTGGCAGTTAAAGGGTTATGGGTCCCATCTGAGGTTTCTGTGTACACTGGACCAGGCTTCCCTGAAGGATATCTCTACTTTGCTCTGTTGAGTTTAGATCCTGACTCAACGCTGGTAGTCCTACTGAATCAATATTGAGTACTCCAGTCAGTTTTGAGTACTGCAGGGAGTTCTCTGAGTTCCATGGCTTAGTCATTGTTTAAACATTCCTGTCTAGTTGGGGTATTTTTTACGTGTGTATATGTGCCTTTAATCACGCGCAAGAAGTCGTACAGGTGGACAGGTGAACACTCCTGATGTAGAAACAGAAAGGGAAGGGAGGCTCCTGAAATAAATTTGAATCAAACTTAAGGTAAAAGGTCTCAACAAGCCAGAATATCACATCAAAATGTTAAGTAGTAGTAAGCATCGGCTATGACCGATAAACCGGGCTCAGTCCAAGGGGCAGAATCAGCGGTTGTCTTTCAAACTGCCTATGCTCACAACAGACATACCAGCAATACAAAAACATTTGCTACCGCTAGGGTATGTCTCGATTTCTAGGCTAGGTCTGATTTTTTTTTTTTTTTTTCATTTTTAACAAATTTGCAAACACATCTAAAATCCAGTATTTCCAGTGACTACATTTACAAGTGGGGAATATTCCTGTTCTAACCGGAATATTGACAATATGGGTTGAGTGCAGGTGATGTAAACACCTCATTCCAATTGTCATATTCCGTATTTGTCCGTATTCTGGTTTCTAAAAACCCAAATAAACCCACTGGCCTAAGACCAAATTAACTGGAATATTGGGTCATGTATACGCCTTATCGGAAAATGCTCCTTTTTTCACAATCACACTTTTTCACATGTGCACATGTTCAATTTACATTGCATAGCCAAAAGAAGGCAACTGCTGCATGTAGCCTCACGTAACATCAGTAACGTAACCGTAATTTAGCGATTGATATATAAATATGAATATTCCGGTCGCAAACTACTCTTCCACACATGTAAATGTATTTATTCGGGATCTTGCTTTAACCAGAATCTGAATTCATTGATGAGGGCAAAGGTGAATTTCCATGACAATGAAATAACGCTGCACAAGAAGCATGAAAAACACAGAGAGATCTGAATACTTTCTAAATGCACTGAATTTAAAACGATCGTCCTGAGTATTACCAAATATAGCCCTGTGGTTCGAGTGCTGTGGGGCCATGGGAAGCGAAACTAAAAGTCAGCTTATGACTTCATTCGGTTTACCGTTAGCTGCTGGTCCTGTATTCAGACTGCGTTGTACCAAATTCTCTCATACCTCTTCCTACCGACAGTACTCATGAGCTCGAACAACAGGACTATGGTTGGAAGTCCTCCAGAGTACCGCTTTAAATATTGATGTCTTCTTATTTCCCTCTCTGTCAC